>NDGN011471718.1:0-15613 GCA_002564285.1 Tympanoctomys barrerae | reverse complement strand
CTGTAATTATACTGTGTATATGTCATCAGATCATATATTCCTTGATTTCTATGACCTTTTTCTGAGTTTTTCTAATTTTGATTTATATTCTTTTATGTATTTTGGATAATTTTAAAGTAAAACTTAGTTTATTCCATATATCTTTGCCGTAGTGAAGCACGTTATAAAGAAAACACATTTGTTTCGCTCAGTTTGGTAGGCTGCAGCCCTTGGACTGCGTCTTGGTGGAGGCCTTGCAGTGGATGGCATTGCTTTGGGAAGGCGTACGAGAGGTGGGCGGTCACAGGGTGGGACTGGAAGCCAGAGCAGGCTGTAACGGGCTATTAGGATAGGTCTTAGAGACAGTCTTCCTGAGCGCAGACTCACATTTAATTTGTTCCTGAAGCTCTCAGTGCCAAGTATAATGATTGTTGTACTGTGTTTGTGGAAAAACACAAGCCATAAATACACAAATCTGGAATAGTGTCTGCTCTTAAGTTTTTATAACCTGGTAATTTCATCTTGCTGGGTGAAGTGCTACTGCACATAGTAGGACTTGGTTCTCGTCAGCAGTTCCACATAATGGGGGAGTGAGATTGTGCGTTCCCTTTCCCATGGAAACTGTTTCCACTGACACAGACCAGAGCACAGTGCAGACTGGGAAAGGGAGGTGGCCTTCCGAGCAATAAAATGAAAATGTTCCAGAGTGTGTATGTTGTTTTGACCAGATCTTTATAATTATCTTTCTAGTTTCTTTGTTCGCCTTTCATTGTTTTCTGGTGATGCACTTTAATTTTGTTCATCTGCTTTAGTAAGTTTTAATCTTAGACAGTTAAAATTTTTTCATGCTGTTTAAATGTCATATCTGATTATATAACAGGAAAAATACTGATATTTCTCTTCCCTCTGTCCCTCACTTTGCTATCACCCCCTCTTCTCCCTCCTCACTACAAGCTCTGTAATAAGTTATGTTGCAGTGTTGGATAATTGTTGATATTTGGGACTCATTACAGTGCTATGTATACAATTAAGATCCATTAATTGTCCATTTCTCTTTAAGTGGTCAATTTGGTTGCAGTTTATTATCCATTTTTACCAAGTATTATGTAGTAAAAAATATAATCTCTAAATACATTTTGACATTGTTAGTAGTAATGTTTTATTGTCACCTACTTTTTTGGTACAAACTTAAAATTCTGTAGTATAAGTAAGAAAATTGATTTCTCTTTTTATTGGAAAGAGATTATAATTCAGTAGGTGGCACTCTTTCATTTCTTGTTCCTATTAGTAAATACCCAATTAAATACTGAAGAATGTTTTCACAATCTTGGGAAGAAGTATACAGTTTAAATTATATTTGGCTTATTTTAGAAAGAGTAATAGAAATTTTGTTCATAGTATAGTTTTTGTGAAACATTGTTAGAATGAGTGCATATGAATATAATGTATTTAATATTTTGCTTTAAGGAAGCTTATGTATAGAACAATTCTTTCTGGCAAAGGCTTTATGTTATACTTTCTGAAACTAGATTTTTTTTTCCCAAAATTTGAATCATCCATTATTATCTACTTATCCAGATTTTTATATTCAAACATCATTTAAGTCCAACTAGAAAATACTTCAGAAATCAACACATTTCCTTCATTCTTACACATCAGCTTGGGCCTGGTGTGGTGTGGCATGCCTATAGTCCCAGCAGTCAGGAGGATCACTGCAAGTTCAAGGCCAGCCTGAAGGGCATAGTGAAAGCTTATCTGAAAACCAAAACATACACCAGTTTTCCTTATTTTTAGTGTTTGTGTCCCATTTTTCATTATGAAGAGTGTTTAGCTAATTGCCTTAATACAATCATATTTTCCTGTCTTTATACACATTGTTTATTTCCTTTATTAAAAACTTAATATTATTTATGGTGTTTCCTTATTTCTGTTTATTTTTATTTACTATTTCTTAAAAGAGTAGTATAAGATTTAGAGATTGTCTTCCTATTGGGCATTTTTATTTTAAAATATGATAACATCACATCAAATACACTTCTGCATATTTTTCTTTTATGTTATTTCCTTACGATAAATTCCCAGAAGTGTTTATGTCAAAGGTATAAGCACATTTATGGTTTTTGACACATATTACACATTGCTTTTCAAAAAAATTGTATCAGTTTACAGTGCCATCATGAATGTGTGATTATACTGGCCCCACTGGAATTGAATTTCAAAGTATAATTTTTTACTAGCCTAGATTAAACATTTTTAGGGGGGATTATTTGTTGTAATTTTTTACATGAAATGTGGAACCACAGAAAACCTTCCACTAAACCACAACTACTGATACTATGTTGATGTAGTCTCTTTTTTTGGTACCAGGAATTGAACTCAGGACCATGGGTTTGCCAGGCAGGTGCTGAGCCCCTGAGCTATATCCCCAGCTGATGTAGTATTCCAGGTCTTTGTGTGTGTGTATGTGTAGCGTTTGTTTGTGTGTGTGTGTATGTGTGTGTGTGTGTGTGTGTATGGGTGTGCAGTTCCTATTTTAGCATTAGTTAATTATAGAATATCTTATATGGTATGTTTTTCATTTGGTTAGTTCACCTACTATGTACTGTTCATTCATTAACTAATTTCTTTTTGCTAGATGGCATTAGGCCTATGAGAAACAGGAACTGTGTAAAATGGACCGAAATGAAAAGGTATGCAGAAGCAAGAATGTATTGGAGGTGAATATTATTCTAGGCTTACTGGGATTTTTGTGTGTATGTGTGTATTTTGTGGGCTTGAACCCAGGAACCCTGTACTCCTGAGCTACACCTCCAGCCCTTTCATATTTTTTTTTAACACAAGAGCTTGGCTTATTGCCTAAACTGGCCTCAAACTTAAATTCCCCTTCCTCAGCCTCCTGAGTAGTACGGATGTTAGGTATGTGCTTAATACCTGTATGGCTGTTCAGATTTAAAGAGAAATCTTATCTGAGAGAAAGGGAGAACTTCATTCCATATCGCTGTGGTCTTTATAACCATCATTTTGAATGACCTAAGTGTTGAATAGTGAAACCTTTAATAATTTTTTTTTTTTTGAACCGGGGATTAAGCTCAGTCCCTTGCCCTTGCCAGGGAAGCACTTATTCTACTGAGCCATCTCCCTGGCCCTGAGACCTTTAATTTTTTAACTTATTTAAATACCACTGTAATAATTGCTTTTATTTATAATGTATTCAATACTGTGAATTATTTTTTATGGTTGATTGAAAAGTTTGAATACTGAATTTAAAAATGTAAAGTCTTAAATAATTTTGACAAAGTTCTTTTAAAATATATAAATTTACCTTGCACCCCATGCCCTGCCAGCCCCGCCCCCAGGTGTGCTGAGCGGGCCAGTGAGACCAGATGTGGTGGTGCACACCTGTAATCCTAGTGCTGGGGAGGCTGAAACAGGAGGATCACTACAAGTCTGAGCTATGTAGTAAGACCTTGCACCAAATACATTAATATATATATATTTTTTTTTTTACATTACCATTGGTAATATAGAATACCCATTTTATTCTATCCTTACACTTTTAAAATAATGTTTCAAATTTAGTAGAAATTTTATTTGCATTTTAAAATTTTTAGTTCTCTTTATGCTAATACTTCATTTTGTTTTGCTTGAGAACAGGGTCTTGCTGTGTAGTTCAGGCTGGCCTCGAACTCACAGTTTTCCTCCTGCCTCAGCCTCCAAAGTGCTGAGATTATAGATGTGTACTTTTATAATATTTTATGCTGTTATGCACCGAGTATTAGATTATATAAAGAGTTTGGTAGTGAAATTTTATAATGAAGTAATAAATAAATTTTGTTTATAATGAAATTTTTAATAGTTTTTTCCTATCCTTTTGTGTATACTTCAGAAATTGTGCACCAAAATGATTTAAAGTATAGTCTATCAGACCCATTTATTAAAGGATAATTGTTGTTTTTCCTGATATACTGAGGGTTAAAGTAAAAAATACTTGTCAGGTCTAATGGCATTACTACGTTTTAACACCTCTCTTTAGTGTATAACTCTAATTATGGCTGGCAGACACAACTGGGAATAGTTAGAAGGAAATAGTATTCTGGACCAATCTGTGAAGGAATGACAAAGTCAGGAAGTCCCAGGGCCGTGGTAAAGGAGAAAAACTCAGTGTTCATTTCCTTTCATGTAGAGTGTGTTCACATTAACTTTAAAGGAGAGTGAGAGGTAGGTCAGGAGATTTTGTCTGCAGTCGAGTAGTACCTGTGTGTGGAGCCCATCTCAGCAGGCATCCCGTCATCAGCTGACAGACCTTCCTGACTCCCTTGACAGCTGCCAGATATCCTATTGCAAATTAAATACGAAACAGGGATGGACTTGCTTTTGCATTTAAAGGATTTCTTAAAGTTCAACTTCAAATGTAGTTGTTAGTGCATTCATTTTTATTAAAGCTGGCTTTGTTGGGGAGGGAAAGGATAGCTAGAACTGTCTCTGTGGTATTAAGAAGAATGCTTTGGGAAAATAGATGAATGGCATGAAATTCTGAACCTTTACATGTGTATGTGGTACATATCATTACTCCTCGTGTAACTACTGCAGAGTTGGTGAGTCTGTGAAACTGATATTTAGATGCTAGTACAGCCTATTAGTAAATACAAGTTTATAGTTTAACAAATGTTAGCGGTTTCATAGTGGGGTTCCTTTGAAGTTTTTCTGTCTTTCTAAATTTTGCTAACAAGAAAAAATAAAACTTAGTGAGGTTAGATCATACGTTCAGGGCTAGAAAAGCTAAATTTTGGATTTGGTGAAACTTTTAAAAGGCAACAACACTTGTGGACCCCTTACATAGATACCGTAGACTTGCCATCTTTACACGTAGTAAGTCATTTAATCTTTATAATAATCATACAAAGTGAGTACTTTTGTCTTTATTTCATGCATGAGCAAAATAAGGGATGGGGAAAACTTTTTAATTTGAGTGGCTGATTAATGATTGGAGACAGTATCTTGCTGTGTTGCTCACACGATCTCAAGCTCCAGGCCCTAGCAGTCCTCCCACCTCAGCCTCTGGAGTACTGGAGACTACAGGCAAGTGCTGCCTTTCTCAGATGAGTAATTTTAAGACACATGTTAGTGACTGGGAGATCCAGGATTTGAATCTAGACAGTCTGACTCTAAAGAACTGTTTTTTAAAAAATTACTAAGCTTTTTCCTACTTAGAGCGTTTTGCAGTAGTAGTCCTGTTACTGTATTTGCAAGGGTCTCATGCCCATGCACTGCAAAAGCAAAACAAAAATAAATAAATAAAGATTTGAGGTACATTGTGCTATTTATTTAATCTCGTGGGTGTGTCTCATTGCTGTACAGACTTCATGTCATTGTGTGGGGTATGTGAATTCATGGTACCTAAGAGTTGTCTATAGGCTAATCACATATATAATTGTATTAAGTGTATGTAACAGTTGTTCTGGTTCATGAAATATCAGTCCATTTAGTATTGCTTAGTTTAGGGATTGTTGACATATATTTTCCCAATTACTTTATACTGAAATTTAACAATTATTGAGGGTTTATGAGATAGTTTGATGTAAAAGATGGTGTTACATATTAGAACTGGTTCCTTTGCCTTGCTTTGCTTCAAGAATCCCCACCTCCTGATAAATACTGGTCCAGGTAGATTGCTTAACCAACAGCAGCGAAGCTCAGTGCTATTTTCTGTTCTCAATGATGTGCTTGTAGATTAAATCTTTACTATGCTTTAATTAAGAAGCCAACCTGACAGTTACTGCTCTTTCATTGATCTCCTCTCATGAATGAGAAAGTACTGCATCCATTTTATGCTGGGATTGATAGCACAACTCCTGCTGCTGCTTTAGAAAAGCCATATGTAGGAGGCAAAATCCATACCACATGTAAATTTAAAGTTAAACTCTAATACTGTTGAAAGTATTGATACTGTCATGAATATTCTAGTATTTTAGAAATCAAGGTTTAGGTTTAGGGCTTTAGATTTATTTTCCAGTGTGTTCCTGTGGTAGTTTGTGCATCTTCCAGTTATGATATTGTGTGGTTTGGGCATCATTGAATGTGCATCGCAAAGATTCATGTACTGAGAGCTTGGTTCCCAGTGTGGTGGTGTGGGAGTTAATGACACTTTGAGACATGGGGTCTACTGGGGAGTCCTAGGTAACTGGGGGCACTAAGGGACTAGCATGGATTCAAGTAGGGCTTGTAGGTCCCCCATGCTCTGGTGAGAGTAGGTTGCTTTGAGGAAACCTGGCCTCTGAAACGCACTCATCTTGTTTCTCCAGCCACTGTGGCACCAGCTCTCCTAAGTGCCCTCACTAGGGCAAGGCCAAGGCCCCGGTCTCCCTACCAATACTATCTTTCCTGCCCCATCTTAGACTTTGAACTTTTGGAATGATGACCTAAATAACCCTCTTTATAAAGTTAGCCTTCTCCAACATTTTGTTATAGTAATGAGAAAACACTACTATTCAGGTTCTTCAGCCCAGTTTACTATCCTCTGATTGTGTGTGCTAAGCAGTATTGTGAACACAGAAAATACCTAAGTAAACTAAACAAACATATCTGTTCTTTTTTTTTTTTTTTACACTTTAGTAGGTGGGACACACAGGATGTGATGAACACAACAGAGAAAAACTTCCATAGTAATCTTTGGAAGGGGAAAAGTATTTTGAAAAAAGTAGAGCATTATAAGGGCAAATAATGTTAGAATGTTGAAGAGAAGGTTATAATTTAAAATATGGTGATCACAGGAATATCGTGAGAGGGACATTTGATCAAAGACATAAAGGAGGTAAGAAGGAGCTGCCATTAGGACATTTGGGTAAGAGCACAAGCACAGAGAGAAATCCAGGGCAGGACCCACAAAGGGCAGGAGGTGGGGGTGTCTGGGCCTCTGAGAGGGTCAGGATATGGTAGGATGGTGAGGTGGGCGGAGGCCTAAGGTTATAAGCAAATCAGTCATCAGCACTGAAAGCCTGCGTATAAGTTTGACTTTTACTTTAAGTGAGATGATTTGAAACATTAATATTTTAAAATGTTTTATTATAGAAAAATCATATATACAAAAGTAAACAGACTAGGACTATTACATTCCATGTGTCATCAGCTTGTTCCAACAGTATCTACTCACAGTCTTACTGCATTCGCTTCTTTTATCTTGAAGACATTCTGTTACATAGTGTGATTTCATTATAAATGTTCAGATATGTATTCCTATATGATAAGAGCTACTTTTGGAATGATTATAGTAGTGTTGTCTTTAAAATTCTTGAATGTCATAAAGTAGTCTTTGTCAAAATTCTTAATTTTCTGAGATATCATAAATACTTGTTGGGTTATTATATAGTTTTTTTTTTTTGTTTTGTTTTGTTTTGTTTTTAACTGTATTTGGACCAGGGTCTCACTATGCAGCTCAGACTCATAGTGATCTTCCTGTTTTCAGCCTCTCCAGCACTGGGATTACAGGGGTTCGCCACCATTCTTGTCTGGTCTTGGTGGCTGGTTCAGCATGCCTGGGGGGCCAGGGATTGATCCTCGGTCCCTGCACTTGCCTAAGCAGGCGCTTAGTGCACTGAGCTATCTTGCCAGCCCTGTAATTTTAATTATGATCCAAATACTTGTACACATTGTGACAAGTTGATATCTTTCTTCTTTATTTCTTTCTTATTTGCATTTAGATATTACAGAAACTGGCCTGGTCTGTATATGTTTTATAGTCTGAAGTCTGGATAGCAGTGTCATAGTGGGCTTTTTTGAGATGGGCAGGTAAAAACAAAAGTATTAAAAGCTTATCATTCCCTGGTTATTTTATTCTTGAGATTTAAGTTTATCATATTGTATAAAGGAAATACTACATATTGAGTATCGCTTCAGTCTCCATTTGGATGACATGAAATTCACATTGTGGGAGTATTTTCATCCCCGAAGTCAGCAAATGCTACATGATGTATTGCTTTGTTAATTATCTAGATTTAAGGAAGTGACAGTGAAAAGCATTGAAAAATGTTCATTAAATTTCAGAATGTTAGTATCCATAGCTGCTCCATTGTGAATAGTACCAAAAATGAAAAGTTGGTCTGTAACAGTATCTAAAATTGTTAAAGAAAGAAGCTGCTTGTTATCTTGCTCTTTAGCAGTTCACCATCCTCTGGTCTAAACTGAGAATCCTCTCGAGAATGCATTCATTCCTCAGGTGTAGTCATACCTACCTTGGCTACTGATACTTGAGTTTAGCAAGTACCAACAAAAACAAAAACATGCTAGGAGAACCAATCAGTAGGCTATATAGTACTTCGGTAGTATGTGTTTCTTTGTAAATTCTGTTCTGTTTACACTTTATGTAAATAAGACCTAAGTATGCATACACTCTGCCAGGCTCCCCTTCTCCCCAAAGGCAGTTAAACATTTTCGAGCACACCACTAAGCCCACTTGAACTGTCATCCAGCAAATGGACCCAGGACTGATGCGGTACCGAGGTGACTCTCTTTCAAGTGAAGCAAAAATGATTAGGGAAAATGTACCTGTGGCTGATTAAAATAGTTAATACTACAAAGAAATAGCCATTGCATAAAAATGTGTCTGTGACTGATCAGGATAATTAATACTACAGAGAGATGCTTAGCCATTGTGTATTTATAGTTTATATTTTGTTGTTGATTTCTAGAAACAACAGCTCCTAAGCTGCTTCTAAAAACATTATTGGAAGGAACCGTTTGCCCCCAAACAGTTTTTGGGTGGCAACTGTTAGGCTAGACAAGAAGTTAAGCGTTCTTAAAGGTGCTTTTGTTTGTATTTACTGAACTCTCACCTCTACCCAAACTGCAGGCAGCAAGTGAACACAGTTCCAATAAGAATATTGGGTGACCTTTTTCTTTATGTTAATGATGAAGACAAAACAAACTTCATATGTCAAAATTTCCCTCATTTGTTAATGATAAAAGTTTTTTCTAAATTGCATCCTAGTCTTTCATTTACTAGGAGAATATTTCCTAGTTTTTTGTGCCAATAATGGAATGCAGATAAAATGCACTTTAAATTTAATCTGCATTTTCAACATTTTTTCTGCCTGTTGGTAGTCAACATAGTAGCAAGTCCTAATGTTTTTTAGCGTTTGTTGATTTCTGTGGTGTAAATGCTCTTACCTTGACCAGTTCCCAGCCGGAATGTGGTGTGGAACAGAACTGTAGCTGCAGCTTACAAAGCATGTATATTGCTCAGATGCAGTGGTGTCAGTAATTGCAACAATAATGTAATGAATTGTGAATTTGAAATAGAAGCTTTGCGCTTGATAAAATGAAATTGTAAGCTTATATGCTATAACTTTAAGTCATATACCTAGTCTACCATATTATGGATAGTGCTCACATTTTGTAGTCAGCATGCATCTGAAAAAGTTGTTACAGATTTTTAGAAATAGAATTTAAAATGAAGATAAAATGCCCCCTACTTAACGGAAACTTTTCATCAGAGTTTGTAAAGTGATAAATCCTTCTGCAAAGTAAGTAATCATTTAGTTTCAGATTGATTTTTGAGAGACATACGTTTGTAAAGACCACAAAACTAAGGTGTTCTCTTGAAATTTTCATTTGCTGGAGGTACAATAAATAAAGCTGTGTACTATATTTAAAATACTATTATAAGGGCCAGTAAGATAGCTCAGCAGACTAAGCACTTGCTTAGGCATATACAGGGGCCAGGGTTTGATCCCTGGCACCACATGCCATGCTGGCCCTGCCCTTGGATGCGCTGAGCCAGCGATGGAGTCTGGGCATTGTGGCACATGCCTGTAATCCCAGCACTGGGAAGGCAAAAACAGGAGGATCACTACTAGTCAGAGCTGTGTAGTGAGACCCTGCACAAAAAAATAAAATGAAATAAAATACTACCATAATGATGCTATAGTTCTACTCCAAAATATAGTTTGAGGAGCAATAAATTCTCTAGTTGATATTTTAAAGTTTCCTTTCAATTTCTTTCTTTTTGGAATCAGATCCCCTTTCTCTTTTTATTTTAAAAACAATGAAGGCCATGCATGATGACTCTGCTGCTTGCAGCTCTAGGAGGCCAAAGCAGGAGACTCCCAAGTTTGACCCTAGGCTAGGCAATTTAGTGACTCAGCAAGACCCTGTGTCAAGTAAAAAATATGGCTGGAATTGGAGAATGTCATTCAGTACAAGCATTTAGTCGTCAGTACTGTATGGCAAAAGAAAAAAAAAATAATTTGAGTAAGCACTTTGTTTCTAAGGTGATATAAATTGATTAGTCATGGAGGCAGCTAAAATTAATGGATGTGAAGGAAAAGAAAGGAAAAAACAAAGATTAACTGAAATACACTTCTTTCTGAAACCTTGTCTGTCTTATCACGGGTACATTGCTCTATCCCATTACCAAGTTAGAGCTGTTTCTTACCACTGCCCCCCTAGATGAGCTGGCCTGGAGAAAGTTCTCTGGAACTAGAGCAGAAATTGGCAGGATGCCTGCTGCACAGCAATGGGTACTCCCAGAGTGAGAGCTGGTGCCGGCGAGTCCTTGCAACATTAAAGTGGACACTGGATAATGTATTGTCGAGTGGACTGTCACAGTACTCTACTCAGACTTGTTCTAAAGTTTTAAAAGGCATTTCGATTTTATGTTGCTTGAATTCTTCATCCTATTTGTGAGTTATTTCATGAAAGGGTAATTGTGTTTTGATTTGAGGGAAATAGTGACTTTTTTCTTTCACACGGATATAAATATCTAAGAAAAGCTCTTAGCTTTCTCTTAGCTTTTTTACATGATTATTTGCCTCAGCATCTTAAGTGATGTTTTTGTTAAGGTCAAGAAAAAAAAAAGGTAAAAGAAAATTAGAGAAGTTATGAAACTACTATTAGCTTTCTGCATTCAGTGGGAGAAAATTGATTTTTAGCTATAACACGCCCCAGGGGTCTTTTCAACATTTCTGAATTTTTTTCCTCTACCAGCCTTAGGGAGTTTTTAGAAATCTGATAAGTCAGTTGAATTATTTCAAGGAAGTAAGAGTAGGGAAGAGTGGAATTTGAGGATTTATGAGGTTGACAGATTACAAATAGGTTTGAATGACTTCAGTAGGGTATTAACTTTTTAGCTGTTTCATTACAAAGAGGGATATGAAATCATTTTAGTAACCCTTACATGACCTGCAGAACTATTCTTTCAAAATAGTGATTGGACTGTTAAAGACACAGCTTTTCCTAAGGAATTCTGATAGTAGAATAATAAAATCCTTATCATTATTGTAAAGCTACTGACTTGTAAATCATCAAATAGCTGATATGACAGGTGGTTACTGGTAGTTTTGCATGATTTGGAATTTGATTCTGGTTTTGTTGTTCTATTTTATATTTAGGGTTTTTTGTGGCATTCTTAGATGATACTCTTACTTACATCATCTGGGGTACAATGATTATTGGCAAGAGTTGTTTGTTCATAGTTCCACTCAGCTATTTTTCACTAGTCCTCGTTCTTACTAATGAGTCTTACTTCCACTAATGTGGAAATCTAATATGTAATGAAAAAATCTAAATGTTGATCCCAAAGTGTCATGGTGAGCCCTGTCTTAGTTTATTAAGTAAATTTAGTCTGTTAGTTTGACTCTCAGCACATCTGTTGTTAATAAGAGATTGCTTTAGGGTTGTTGTGGGTTTAACATACATAACACAGAATGGTGCCTGGGACATAAGGCTTTGCCTATGATGTTTCAGTAACTATTCATTGTTCTACTGTCAGCATCGTCATGATTATAATTATCTGATTTATTGATACATTTTAGGTTTTGGGTGGCTTTTTTTGGTACGTCTGTGTGTTTTGGTTTTTGATCATAGTATCACTTTAGTTTTAGGAGAGAAAAATGAGAACGTGCTCACAGAGTTACACTCTTGGTTCTGCTAATATCTGTTTTTCTTCAAAGTGGGGTGAATTAGAAAACTGGGAATCCTCAGATAGGAATGGACTGAGAAGCAATGCATTCCTCTGCCTCCCAACATAATTAAAATAAGTTGATCTTATTGATACTATGAAAATGCAATTCCTCCCTTTTCCTTATGTCTTTTTGTATTTTTAGGAAAGGGTCTACAGGGTGTTCATGGTCTCATTACTAGATCAGAGTCATAGTGATCTGCCTGTTTACAACCTCCTAAGAGCTGGGATTATGGGTGCTCACCACCATACCGTCTCAGCGCATCCTGGGGATTGAACCCCCAGCCTGTGCACCTGCTTGCAGGTGCTTTAAACCACTGAGCTATTTGGCTGGCCCACCTTCTTTATGTCTTGTATTGGAAATGTTGTCTAACTATAACCAAGCCTTTGTACCCACTTATTACAAACAGTATGGTTTAAAGCAGAATACCAATATAAGCAAAAAAAAAAAAAAAAGATTTGTTGTGATACAGTTTTGACCTACAGTGCCTTCAGACCATATATGATTTAAAGGTTTGGTATCATAATACTTCAGATAGAGCAGTGACTTTGTCATTTGGCACTCTATATTGGCATTGCAAGTAGAACTTTTAGTATTGAAGTTGAGGAGTAAGCTAGCTTTTTTTGAGCATCCATCCAGTGTTATGTTCAGTGCTTATTGCCTCAGGTGTGTCTGATGCCCACAGCCACTCTGAAGTTGTGTTATTGTCCCCATTTGCGGTGAAAAAGCTGAGGCCAAGGAAAGTGATACAATTGTCTAAAATCACACATTTCTTACCTGGGAAATCGAAGCTATAAAGCCAGGCTTGTTTAACTGCCCAGGTTTTTTTTTTTTTCTTAATCTCGTAGTGAAAAAGTATGAATGATAAGTCAGGATGTAGAAGGTTCCAAAAACTGTGATTTTCTCTTCTGTTTAAGTTAGATGACCTGAAATATGAGGAGGACACCAACCAAAGGCTTTTATAACTTGCTCCTTTCCTTCTTCCAGCTTCGTTTGTATGTTACCTTCATGTTGATACTCTTCTGGAACACATTGTTGGCATTTGTAAGCCCTCTTATATACAATTCTGTCTTTAAATTCTGCTATTTTGGGCTGGCCAGATAGCTCAGTGGAGTTAAAGTGCCTGCTTGGGCAGGCTCAGCAATTGGGTTTCAATCACTGGTGTGCCTGGGTGTGGTGGCTGTAATCCCGGCGCTTGGGAGGCTGGAAACAGGAGGATCACTAGGAATCCAATCTGTGTAGTGAGACCCTGAAGACCCAGTACTAAATACATACATACATACGTAAATAAATATTCTGCTATATCCATTTGGGACTGAGATGCACACAGATCCAAATAGTAATTGTGTATTCATGTATGAAAAATTATATTTTAAAAAATATATGATTTTGGGGGCTGGGAAGATAGCTCAGTTGAATAACTGCTTGCCAGGCAAGTGCAATATATATATATATATATATATATATATATATATATATATATGATTTTATTTAAGCAACTATTCTGCCATTACAAACTAGTACTTGTTTGAACATAACTACTTAACAGATAGAGCTATGAGACAGTATTCGTGGCTCTACTGGGCCCTCAAAATTGCTAAAGCTCCAAGGGAGCTTCTGAGCTGAGAACATTTGGATACTGTCAGCACCAACAAATGTACAGTTTAGAACAAAATTGAAATTACATGTTGGGTTATTTTGCCCCATCCTCATCACAGTCTCACCCTCCTTCCAGAAGTAACTCATTTTCATTGCTTGTTTGTATTTTTCTGATGGTACTGGTTATTGAACCCAGAGCCTCACACATGCTAGGAAAGCACTTGACTGCTGAGCGATATACCCAGCCTTTTTTATTTCATTTTGAGACAAAGCCTTGCATCTCCTCTCATGTACTATTTGGTTACTCAGTGGTGTGGTTCATATACAAAAAAATGAAGTATGAATGCTTGATTTCTTTTATATTGTTTTCAAGTTAATGATTCTTTGCAGCTTCTGTAGGTAACTGATTAAATTCCACATTATCATGAACTCATTGGTTTAAACATTTTAATGGGTTTTAAGTCATATCTTTCTTATCCTTGTTAGAACTCAATTGCCCAATCTTTAGCAAGAACCTTTTTGTGTTTGTGCTTTAGTGTCTTTGTCTCGATTTACTTCCTACCAATAAGTTTCTGACTGTATGTGTGAAGATGGTACAGGCTCATCTAGTATATTTCTTGATTTACATCAGAAACTAGACATTTCTCAAGTGAGACTTTATTTAAAGCTACAAGTCACTGGTATTTTTTTTCTTCCTTCTTTTTTTCAGTTATCATTTATATTGATCTGCCTTCAAATTCATTGACTTTCCTGCTGCCCATGCGATTAATGTTTAATTTCAAATATAATATTTTAGTATTTTCAGGTACAGAATTATTGTTGGATTATTTTTATAATTTTCTTTTTCTCCTGAGATTGCCAACGAATGTATTTTCTTTTTCTTTTTCTTTGAATAATAGTTTTTGTAATCTTTGTATTGGTCTGAATTGGTTGCCTTTCCTTTGATGTATGGTTGAGATTTTCAGATTGATTTTGACGTTGTTGATAATAGTTTCTAGAGACTGTGTACTCTGTTGTATTTCTGTTTTTATGAATATAAATATCTATTGATGAATTTTTTGTCTGTGCTATTTTTGTTTGACTAAGAAGTAATTTGAGTCAATTTATACTCTCCTAGTGTGTCTTTTATTCTGTTGAGCAGCAGTTGAAATCTTTTCAGATTTTGATTTGGGGGGTGTGTATGTGTTTGTGCGCACACGCACATGTGCCATTTCCCGAGCTATTTCTTTTGTTTCATTTTCATTGACATAGCGATATACAGTAAACCCTGTTTAAAATACAAAATTTGGTAAGTTTTGAGGTTTATATACTTCTGAAACTAATCTCATCAAAATAATTAAATATCTGTTACCCAGAGAGTTTAATTATGCTTATGTTTTTCTTCCGTCCCAGGCTTTTCTTTTTTGTCTTCTTTTTTTTCTTCCTATTTCTTTGAGACAGAGTTTTGCTACATAATCCAAGCTGGTCTTGAACACACTATTGTAGCCCAGGCTGGTCCCAAACTCATGGTGATCTTCCTGCCTCAGCCTCCCAACTGCTGGGATTACAGGCATGCACAACTGTTCCTGGCTTTCCCAGACTTTTCCAGATTTGTCCTTAGACAGTCACTGACCTCTTTTCTGTCATTAAGTTAGTATATAATTTTGGAATTTTACATAATAGTACTATGTGCTATTTCCGGGTCCATCTTTTTGTCATAATTAGCATAATTATTTTGATTCATTCATGTTGCCTCAGATAATCATAATTTATTCTTTATTGCTGAGTAGTATTTTATCATGTATATTAACTACAATTTGCTTACCATTACCCTGTTAATGGACATCTACTTTATTTGAATCTGTGTCATAACATTCTATTGTTGAATTGTGCTCATTTTGACTATATCAGTCTGCTTACCCACTGACCAGTGATAGACCATCTTTAAAAGTTTTTGACAATTAAGAGTGGAGATGTTAGGAATGTGGATATGTAAGGCTTGTGTTTGTGTTTCATTTCTCTTGGGTAAATAAATGTGCAGGAGTAGAATGTCCAGCTCATGTGGTTTATTGACCTGTGAGAATTCTATAATATTTTAGTCA
>NDGN011471714.1:0-10774 GCA_002564285.1 Tympanoctomys barrerae | reverse complement strand
AATAAGCACTTGCCTGGCAAGCACAAGGGCCTGAGTTCAATCCCCAGTTCCACCAAAAAAGAAAAGCCCTACGAGCTAATAACTGTCCTGTGCCTAGCTTCCACCAGCCAGACTGCAGTAGCCTGCCACCAAAAGGAAAGTCCGCAGCAGTCACAGAGTACAACGGGGAAATCGGAACGGCTAGAGATAAATCAGGAACAGTAATGCTCTGGCTTCTGCTTGCCTGTCTCAGAGCCACAGCAGTGAGCGCCACTGGCTTGAAAGAAAATAACGCTATGTAAGTTTTAGGTATAAGGGGAAAGTATTTTCTCCAAAGTCTACTAAGCCAAAGTAAAGGGAGGGAGCGAGGCAGATGCCAGAGTTAGCACAGATGGTGCCTCAGGGACATCGTGAGCCCTCTTAACAAAAAAGCTCCCTTGACCAGGACATTCTGACAAAAGGATAAACAATTTTATCCTGCTTTTTTGGGAAAAATACAACCTCAAAGAAACAGACCTAGATAATGCCTTAAGTGAAACCTGTTTTTAAGACTTATTCATCCCAGCACCTTGTATCACCATTACTAAAAAAAAATAAAGACATAATAGCTATACTGAGAGGTGGCAGGCAGGCAGGCCAAGAGCAGGGCTGTAATTAACAGAACAAATCAGGATGCCAGTTTTAATAACTCCAGAAATTGGTTTAAGACTTCTTTAAAAATGTAAATCTACCCCTAATTATCTGAATGATGGCGCTAATCTATTTATAAAGAGCACAAACGCCTCTGACTGAATTACAGCCTGAATTCAATGGGGGCACAGCTGACAAGGGGAGGCAAGAGAGGCCCAGCCGAGATTTTCCAAAGTGGTTCCTGGAAACTGAGACTTAACATTTAATTCTGCAGCAAATGTGCTAAGGTGCAGCAGTACATTTCAAGTGGGTGTCGACTTGGATAGGCGAAAAGCATGTTACTTCCACAGTGATTTTTTTTTTTCAACAGGAAGGAACCAAAAGTACACAGAGCTGTTTGCAATTTAGCAAGTACATGAAATTACAGATCACAAACATACAGCACAGCCATATGTACTGTGTTCTGAAGGTCAAGGGAAAATGTCCTTGCTCTAGCAATGTATGTGTTCAGCTGGTGCACTGTGAGAATTCTTTGCCTTCCTCGGACACATGAAACACTCAGGGACAGGGGTTTGATCCCCAGCCTGCTGTGCCAGCCCCGCCCCAGAGGCCCACTAAGATTGGGTGTGGTGGCAACCGCCTATAAGCACAGTGCTTGGGAGGCTGAAAAAACAGGAGGATCACTATGAGTCCAATCAGTGTAGTGAGACCCTGTAAGCCCTGTACTATACATTAAAAAAAAAAAAAAAAAAAAAAGATAATAAATGAAGAGATCTCCAAAGAGATCTGTGTTTAATATATGGTGCATGTGTTTGTGATAGAGAAGAAACATGAGAATGTGTTTCTGTATGAGAGAAAGCCTGCCATTCACCATTACCATATGGTTAAGCATTTTTAAATGCGTCTCAGTTCATAAGGCAACACTGCCTATTGCTAACAAGAGCTATTAACAGACAGTACAGCAAATATCTGCTAAGGCTACATGTCAGGGCTGGAGGTATATAGCTCAGTGGTAGAACATTTGTTGAGCTTGCATAAGGCCCTGGGTTCAATCCCAGGCACCAAAAAGACATTTTCTTTGCACAACAATTTAGGCCCCATCAGGAAGTGCACAAGTAATAAATTTCTAAATAGGTTCGAAGAAAAATCTCACTCCACTGGAAAAAAGGGCATTTCAGAAATCCACACACAGCAGTAAACTAGGAAAGCACTTCGGAGACTCTTGTCAGCTCCTGTTCAGGATTAAGCATCATCATGAATATTTTTCAAACTTTCATCAGCTTCTACTCACCAGGGCATGAAACGATGATACGGAAAAGATCCCAAGGCGGCCCATCGCCACCTTCGTTGGACGGCTTGCAAAACCTAGCAGTCTCTTGGGGTTGGGTAGCTCCCCGCCCTGGAGACTAGCTAAATAACAGCGGAACCGGAACAGGTCCATTTGGAATTGTTCGAGATTCTGCTCCCAAACAAAGATCTACAGTAGTAAAAATATGAGACAAGGTGAGGAAAAAAGAAAGCAAATGTTAACAATTTCACCTTGTACAAACCTTACAAACCTGTATGCTACAAAGGTACTAATTATAATCTTGAAAGGGAAACAACAGGTACCCTAAGTTTCTTAGCTATGTGTATTTTTTTGTCAAAGACATGTAGCCATGAATTCAGTATAAAAACAGAAAGCATATGACTTGTTACTCTGTGCTCCCAGGTATAGATGTGGGGAGACAGGAAGAGTCCTGTGGCTGAGATCCGGGCAGGCATTCCCAGCATCAGAGAATGGGCATGGCTTCCTAAGAGGTAGCATTTTATAAAGAGAAGAAAAGTGAGGAGAACAAAAAGCAAACAGACCAAGAACTTTATAGAGATCAGGGCATAATACCAGATGGCTCGAAGTGGAAAACAAAAGATGGTAGAGACCCAGACACTGGAATACAGTTCCAAACATAGTACGTATCCATGACATTCCCTTATTAGAAGGAAAACAACACCTACCCACTGGTGTGATGATTAAGTTAGATAATGCAAGAATAGGTACGGGGTCTGGGACACAGTGAAGGCGCCATGACATTACTAATGATGCAGTTGATGAATAATAATACTCAGACTCTACCTTTTAACCTTGATTCAAAAGTACTGCATTAGCATAACTCCTATCTCTAGCGTTGTTATTCACAACAGCCAAAAGGTGGAAATAGGTCAAATGCCCATCAGCAAAGAGACAAATATCTTGTGGTGTGTATGTACAGTGGAATAACATCAGCCCAAAAACAGACATGAAGTAGGCACTAATATAGGGTGAAACGTAAGCAACCTCTAAAACAGCATGCTACGTGAAAGGAGCCACACACTAAGGGCACATGTTATGTAAGTTCATCCACAGGAAGGGACTTAAAACAGGTAAATCATAAGGACAAGATGCCAGGGGCCAGGAAGAAAATGCTTGGCAGTTGTGCGGTTTCTTTGGGGGTGAATGAAAATGTTTCAGAGCTAGAAAGAGGTGAGGGCTGCAGCACTGTGAAGGTTCTGATTCCTACTGGACTGTTCACTTTAAAATGGTTTTAAATTGTGTGAATTTGGCCTCAAACAATAGAGCATACAGCAATAGAATAGAGAGAGGTATGCCAAAGGCCACAAGCTGACTCATGTCATTAGCTAGTCAATTATTTAAATACCATTCATTTACAAAATTATTTCATAAGCATTAGGACAAAACTTTAAATCAGTATCAGGTAATTGTAAAATAAATTAGCAAAAGTAAAAAATCCCTATTGCATCGCTGCTGAAAATGTACTTTTTTCTCATTATTATCTAAACATTATAGTGTAATAGTTTTCTACATAATATTTCCATTGTATAAGACATCAAAAGTAATACAGATTTCAAATACAGGGGAAGATGTGTGTAAGCTACATGCAAACACCGCACCATTTTACATAAGAGATTTGTGCAGCCTGTGATTTGGTATCTAGGGGGGTCTTGGAGACAATCCCACATGGATACCTAAGGAATGGCTGTATACATTTTTAAAAACCACAATTCACCTTTTCTAAATTTAGTGTTCTAAATTTACTGGAGTCACAAATGAATGCCCCCAGAGCTGAGCTTAGGTCAACTGCACTCTCCAATCATAAATGTCATGTTGGAGGCTGCGAGGAGTCTGGGCAGCCACATCCGGGGAATGAAATTGCAGGCTTCCTAATTACCCAGCTCCCCAGAATAGCACCCCATTGGTGGAAGCAGGAAGGCTCCTATTAGACTTCTGTCTTCCACTCAATGTTATCTTGTTCCCTTTTACTTGTAACAATCCACCGTGAACAAAGGGCGAAGGAAACTGACAGTCACAATAAAAAATTGAGCAGCCTGGATGACAGGTTGACGGGGAGATAAGAGATGACATTTCTCAACTCCGAGGCAGCAAAAATAATATATGTAAAGCCCTAACAAGTTTGCTGGGGTCTAAACATAGAAGAACGATTACCTGATCTAATATAGTTTTCTTCTTCTTTGAGTCAGTGACAGAAGACAGCTGCATTTCACCCATTTTCTTCATCTTCTCGTCCATGTCAATCTTCTGTTCCAGTTTCTTGATCTCTGACTTGAGCAGCCGGAGCGTGTCTTCTTTGTGGTGGTGTCTTGCGACGGCAGCTGCACAGGCAGAGTGGATGGCGGTGATCCAGTTCTCCAACTCAGTCTGGCTGGTGGTCTGCTCAGGAAAAGAGTAAGAAGAAAGAGCCACAGCTTAGAAATGAGCAGTGCATTGCCAGCAAAGCAGCGCATTGAAGGTGGACACTCCTGGGTAAGGCTAACCTGACCTCTTCCTCTGGAGATTCAGTAAGTCTCAGGTCAATTAGCTTCAGGTAGATCTCTACCTCCCTTCACTTAGTGGAGTTAACATAACTCACTTGTGTACCTGATGCTTCTACAAGGACAGCCTCATTTCCAGCCAAGATGGTTATGGTGAGGCAAAATCTAGTTTCCAAGGATGCACGACCAATTACATGGGGTGGCTATTGGCTGAGGGACATTACTGCCCAATGAACCACAGCAACTCATACCTAAGTGTCCTACTCCAATCTAAATGCCCTACTAGCCATGACAAAACTAGGAGTGAGGGGAAAGTTCAGGGGAACCAGCACTGACACTGTCTTAGGGGATCCCATGGGTGGATCCATGAACAGCAGTCATTCAGCTGTGCTCTTTGCACTGAGTCAGTGACCTGTTAGAATGGCAAAGATGATGATGGTGACAGCCACCAACTGACAGGTGACCTGTACAGGGGTTGGTATAAGTTTAAGAGGCTCTAAAAGGAAAAAAAAACAGAGCAATTTTAGAGAGACAGTGTACATGCAGTAACTTGCTATTAATGAATCTTGGGAGCTCAGTTAAGGAGTGAAGACATTAGGCTTTTGTAGATATTCCCTTAAATTCAGAGAAGTTTAATAAATGCTCAGAATTTAGCCCACTTAACCAAATGGTCTATTCCCAAGATAGTACTTAAGTAACTACTAATATTGTTTCATGCACAAAAACCTAATTTCTTTTTCTTTTATATATTGTCTCAGTTTTCTAATTCCCTGGAGTGAGGGCTTATAAACAAAATTCTACTAATACGGCCCCATAATACATGATTCCATGCTAGTTGGCAACTAAAATTTTAGTTCAGAGACCATTATAGCAAAACTGTGTTTCTGAATCTCAGGAGCTTTGCTTCTACAAGGATCAGCCTAAAATATTAAAAATGGTATATGCCAACGGAGACCTCACACTAGACAAACTAAACAATCTAGCAGCTGTTACTTATATTAAAAAAAAGAGTATTCACTGGTGCATAAAGAAAATTTCAACCACCTAGTCATCCTTATAAAGAGGAATCGGGTGACAAAGCATACAAAGATAGTGGGAAAAGGACAAAAGACAAAGACATTGGAAGTCACAGGTTAACACACTGGGAGGCTGAGGAATTTAGGGGAGAAAAGGCAACACAGGTCTATATAGCAGACCCCTCTCTCACTCTGGAATTTATTCAAATATTTAAAATATTTACTCCTCTTTGAAGGTTGTTATCTTAAACATTTTGCCCTACATACAGCGCTGATGTTACACAAGAAAAACCTGTAAAAGTTCCGGGTCCTTCCCCATAATGTGAACCACCACGCTCACTCCCATCCAGGACCAGGCACAAGGGTAGGTCTTTGGATCTCTCGAGATGTCAGCATGAGCAAGGATTTTATAAGGTACGGTTGTTCCTCCCTGTCTTCATTATTAGGGACAGAACCAAGTTAAATGGAAAAACCAATCAAATAGATTATTTTCTTAAAAGGGGGGATTATTTTCTTTAAAAAACTCAAAACTTTCAGTTTTGGCAAATATCTGGAGCAAGCAGAACTCTTGGAGTTCTGGTTTGGAGCAACAGTACTCTTAGGTGCTGTTGGCTTCTGGCTGTAAACAGGCTAACTGCCTTGGAAAGCCATTAGCCACAGTCTACTTAAGTTGAATATAGATGCATTTGCATACCTGAGACCCACTAAATGCACTCAAGACACACACCCAACAAACACACATTAACATGCTCACGAGAATTAATGGAACTGAATGTGCCCAGTGCCATAATTTATGATGGGCAAAAACTGGGAATTTTCTAGATACCCGGCAGGATGGAAAACTATGTTGCAGAATCACCCAATAATACAATACTGCAGTGAGAAAGAAGGCTCTGCGACTTCATACTGCCACTCAGATAAATAAGTGGAAGAAAGGAGCCTGCCACTCAGAGGGACCAGACAGCAGCGACTACTCCAACTAATAACACAGTAAACACCTCGCCACGGACCCCCCACAACGCTTGCCCTCACTTCAAACACCCTTAGCCCGGCATTCTTGGCCCATTCTGTGGCAGCTCTGGGTAGCCTCTTTTCTGAGTCTTCTCATGGCTACCTCAATGTCCTGAATGGATTGAACACATTTCTAGCAATTTCTACCATATAAAAACATTGCACTATGTCCTTATCCACCTTATTCACCAGATTTGGCTCCAGGTGATTTCTTCCTCAAAGTCAAAATGTCCATGAAACATAAACATTTACATATTCAAGGGCTGGGGAGATAGCTCAGCGGTCTAAGCGCCTGACCAACAAGCGTGAGGACCTAGGTTTGATCCCTGGTACCACGTGCCAGCCACCGAAAGTGGGCATGATGGTGCATGCCTGCCATCCCAGTGCTGGGGAGACTAGACAGGAGGATCGCTAAGAGTCCAAGCTGTAGAGTGAGACCCTCTACCAAATAAATACATAAATAACTTTAAAAAGAATAAATCTTTTCAAGACGCTGAGGCAGCCAGGACAATGCAACTAAAGACATTCCTGAAAGAGGACTTCCAGAAGTGTATCAGAAAGTGGCAAGAATGATGGGATAAGTATGCTCCAAGTAATGGAGAATATTTTGAGGGGGATGCATGGCAATGTATCTTTTACCACGGTAAGTTTTTCTCTTTATTGAAATATTCATCATACCTTTTGATCATATCCTATATGTGATAGGTTTCCCTTTATATAAAACACAAACAACACAAAAATAAATCCACACTGACAGAAGTCAGGACAATACTTCTTTGGTGGGAGCAGTGAAGAGAAAGAGCAAGGTGGGTCTCTCGGCCTTGAGCTGGGGGCTGGTTACACGAGTGTGCGACCTGGCTGTGCTGCTTGCCAAACACCACCACCATGTGCACTGTTCTGTATGAATCTCACAGTTTAATAGAAAGTTGCCTCAAAAAAATCCTTCCATAATACATTATCCTAATATTTAAGTATAATTTTTCTATACCCACCCTAAAAATATCATAGATTGTTTTTTTTTTTTTTTCGGGGGGAACCGGGGATTGAACTCAGGACCTTGTGCTTGCCAGGCAAGCATTTATTCTACTGAGCTATATCCCCGGCCCCTCATATTCTATTTTTCATTAAAAACTTCCCCTACAGGACTACAAACAAGGTTCAAAAAAAGCATGATTATTTTGTCATCATTTCTTTGTCCTCCAGTGTACCTGGCAACACTTGATAAACTGCTGAATCCTTGGCCCAACCTGAGCTTTTGCTTTGTAGGCAGAGCTTAGGCAAAATGAGGCGCTTTTAGACCGGAGAGAGCTGCTGCTTTCCCCAACATAAAGGACAACATGAGGCATTCGGATGCCACCATGGCAGAGCCAGACAGCATCACCAAGGGCAGGGCCTGTGTCCTGAACCCACCTCTGGCTCTCAACCCTTGGCAGGCTTCCAGTCTATTTCCGTAAAGTCAACCTCTCCATCTCCACCGTGGATACACCCCTACACTCCCAATCCTCCATGCCTAATTTACACTTACAACCTTGATGTCATGCCTCAGTAGCAGATGGAAAGACCTTCAACTCTTGATAGCAAACTCTGCTAAATGCCTGCCATGGATCACAAGCTTAAATAGAAATGTTCACATGGAGGAGTCCCAGGTGACCCAATTTACAGATGGCAAAATGAAAGCTTAGAGAAACTCAGATGGACAGAGCAATGTACTCTAAATACCAATATCTCTACCAACCCTGTATTTTTAAAATGTTCCATTTTGTATTTTTATTTTCTATTAGGACACACAGATCCTGACCTCCGAGCTCTTTCAGTTGCTCTACATGCCTACCTACAGGGTCATCACAGAGACTGTGTTTTCTGAGGTCTCATCACTCATGGGCACGGAGGAAAGAAACCTCCCTGACCCCTCTGAAGCAAGCATGGCCACTCACTTGGCCTTGGCCAATGAAAGGTGATGAGGACATACAACATGTTATCACTACTCCACAAACACCTGGCTCACTACACAGGCTTCATCTAGAGACCTAAATGTGGGCCATGACAGAGCACGTCTCAGACGAGCTGTCAAGATGTTTATGATGAGTGCAGACCTCAGGGCCAATCCCCATCAGACACACAGCAGGAATGAGGAGGCACATTAAGCCACTGAGCTTTGAGCACTGTTCCTTACTACAGCTTAATCTGGCCTGGCCTGACTGATACAGCCAAGTTCCAAATCAAAACAAGTGATGCTTTGAAAATAAGGGAGTATATGATACCCTTCTAACTCAAGAAAGGTCACAATCCAATTTTTCTGTAGAACGACAACCTATTGCTCTCTTTACATAATTAGAGAAACCACTTTCTACCTCCTTCGAGTCTCTCTGCCAAACTCAACCAAGGGCAACAGAGTCTGTCCTGATGTCAAAGAGGTGATGTTTATCTCTCATTTAAGAAATTGAAAAAAGCTGATGTCATCTGAGGTCAAGCATCCTATGAAAGTTGCATATCTAACTTAGGCAAGGGAGTTTTCCAGGAACTTTTTTGTTTAAAAGAAAGGCAGAGGGTGATTACAAGGGGGTGGGGTTAGGAGGAATGGAGCATTCTGGAATAGGGTCCACAGATCTGGCTTTGCAAGATGAAACAACGTTCTGTAGATGGATGGTGACAACTGTGGTGCACTAAAGCAAATTCGCCTTAATACTAGTATCCTCAAACTGTGCACGTAAGCACAATTAAGACAGCAAGGTTTATGTTCTGTATTGTACAATTACTTAAGAAAGACTAATTAGAATTGAAACACTTAATAAAAGAAATTAAAGGCCAGCCCTCAAAAGCTAGAGAATCATACACCATGCAGAAATGTGTGGTGACAGCTTCATGAAAAATTTAGCCACCAGACCTTTTAGCATGAAGCACGTCAGCCTTCCAAACTCTCCTAAAGCCTGTCAGGGACTGAAGGAATGTCATTAGAAGGAGTCTGTGCTCCTGCTGTCCTGTCTAAATAAAACAGCAGTCCCTGACATTCTCTATCATTAAGCCAAATCAATTTCTAAGGAGCACAGTTCACTAAGTGACGTTTTCAGCAAAGTTTGTCCTTTGCTGTGGAGCAGGCTGTGGCGGGAGAAGGAGGGAAAACTTGACAGCAATCTGGGGAAGTCTCGGGAGCAAGGGAAAGTCTTGAAACATCTCAGGAGGCCACAGGCCAAACAGGTCAGAGCCGATCGGAGCAGACCACCAACCTGAGGGGTTGCGTTCCAGGTGGCCTCTTCTCATACCAAGAAAGACATGTTCAAGCCACCAACCTTGCATGCTCTTTCTGAACCGAGCCAGTTCAGTTAAGAAAGATCCCTTTGTCAGGATCCAATGTCACAAAGGAAGGAAGGAGAGACCACCTAGTAGTGCCCTGTTGACACTCTTACCACTCATCACCTTCCATTACACAAATGACAGAGGACGGGTAGTGAGAGTGAACTTTGTGATTCTTCCTTTGCCTGCTGGGGAGGCTATGAATACTGTATGAAGACAGTGAGGGGAAGGAGCAAAGTTCTTGCCAACACAGGAACACAATCAGCCGAAACTGCACTCTGCATAAGAGCCCCTTTGAGCACAACATTCTGGCAAAGCCTAGGTTCACTCCACACTTACACTTCTAGCTTCGATTACCAACTGTGTGGTGGACCCTCAGTGATTTCGCATAATCAATGGTTTACATGAGCGGCAAGAAAGGGGAGATCATTACAAACAGGAGAAATATTAGAGAACCAGGGATCTGGGAAACTGGCACAAGAATAACTGCAAAGTGGGTTGAACTTTTTGGGGTATTTTTTAAAGGACAAGAAAAGGATGAATAAAGTTACCCATTTTTAAGAGGTTAGTAGGAAATGATGTTCCTGTGCGAATTGTCCAGAGACATGTTCTGTTTCTACAGTTTAAGAGTTATACTTATTCAACCTTTAACTAAATGACCTTTCATCCAACCACATGATCTCCTTCCTTTTCATTTCTGTGGTTCTGGGGATAGAACTCAGGGCCTTCACACTGAACGATATCCTCAGTCCTTTTTTTTTTTTTAATTTTGAGACAGTAGACAACAAAGAGAGGGCAAGGAGAAAAGCTAGGAAACGTGACAGGGCAAAGCCATACATTTATATGCACAAGCTGGTTAACGCAACAATCCTAAAAATCTTAAGCAGGTTTTTGAAACTAGCAGTTAATTGGTAGGATTCTCACCCTGACAAACTATATATGCTGACTTGTGAATTAAGCAACTGCACTGAAGACAAAATGTGTAATACTAGGGTCATGCTTGGAATGCCTGTCATTCTGGTCTTCTAAATACATACTGC
>NDGN011471688.1:0-13833 GCA_002564285.1 Tympanoctomys barrerae | reverse complement strand
TGAGATTGTGGCTTGCTTCCGCGTACCTGGACCTATGAGCGGTGCCCACGTGGCTTACTGGGACTGGACGCCCAAAAGGTATTTAGCTAAGAGTGGGTCTCCCCGGGGGCAGAAGAGGAAGAAGTTAGAAGGAAGAAGAAGAAAGCAGAAGTTAGAAGAAGAAGTTAGAAGATTGTTTCAAGGCCTGAATAAACTGCTGAAAGAAGAGCTTGTTGTTGCGTCTTCCTTGCTGGCGAGGTAGCGCGCGACACATACACATGCACACACACACACACACACACACAGAGGTAGTGGTTGAAAGTAGAACATAAACAACTGGAAACCCAATTCTAGGGCAGGGGCCTTTGTAGGAACTGAGACAGATAATTCTAAACATTTGGTTGCCTGAAAATAAGATTCCTCACAAAAGCTCCTTGGGCAGATTTTTGGGTCATCCTTCTACCCTGCAGTCGGGGGCAGACCAGATATTTTTTTTTCAGAGCCTTATACAGGTATAATGCAAATATCTCTCCAAGCAGTGGGTGAAAGGCCCCGTTTCCTCCCTCTGGACATTCGTTGGTGGAGCCTGGAGACCAGCCTGGCACCACCTGGGTCTGGACTCTGGGCTGTACTCCCAGGCAGTTTCTGGAACTTTTGGTGCTATTTTTCTTACTGAAACGTGATTGCCAGCTAGATATGGTGGCTCACATCGGTAATCCCAGTTTCTGGAAGACTGAGGTAGGAAGATTGCAAATTCAAGCCTAGCAATGACAGCTGCTTTGGCCTCTCCTGTTAATCTGATGTCTGGCCTCACAACAGAACACAGCTGTGAGCATGAGGTTGGCTCTGTCTCCCTGCCAACATAATGGTGTAACACAAACATTCGCACGCAGGTGGCCTGGAACACACTCACACATACATCGGTGACACTGAGCACAATGGAGTCTCCTGTTGGGTGGTCTCATTATCAGGGAAAATACTCAGAGCTCCCAGGGAGAGGGTCCCTAGCATTGCTTACTTTCTCCATGTTACCTCTGCTGTGTCCTTTCCTTTGGTGATTTTTGCAAGAAAATGAGTCAGAAAATCACCATGTCCAGGTATGTCTGGGCCTGGCGATCTAGGCCTCCCAGGATTTGGGCCATTTATCACTAAAGCCCTCCAGGTATAATGAATCTCTAAGCCACACCACAGACTAATGGTTTTACAAATCAAACTCCCAGCCTTTGATGAATACAGCCTTTTCATCTCCTTTTTCCCAGAGATCCACAGCTATGGTCAGAGTAGATCAGGCAAGGCTGCAGAGATAGTCCCTGCACTCTCAGGGTGTGATGTTGTAGACACTGCGAGGTCACAAGGCAAACACCCCCACAGATCACAGGCTTAATGGGCATTCACACCACAGGCATTCCTCCCACACCGAGGGCTCCTGCACTCGATGGGAATGACGCACATCCCACATTCCCATTCATACCACACTGCAGCATTCCAGAGTGGTAGGCAGTGGGCTCAACATTATTTTGAGTGTGATGCTTTTACATCTAACAAGCTAGGACTTGAAAACATGAAATGATTGGTCTTTACAAGGCAGTACAGTAGAAAAAGAAGAGGGCAACTGACCAAATCACACGCATTAGGAAGGGAGAGAAATGAAATACACGGCAGACATGGCTATATAGTGATGGTCATTTCCTACTGGGCAAGCCAAGTGAAAGCCTTATAGAAAAAGTGGAAAAGATTGGTTCTTACTCTGCTCTCACACTGACTGGATGATTTTATTTTTCAAAAGTAGTTCATTTCACCTTATGGTTCTGGAGGTCCAAAGTTGCTATGATCCAAGCCTAGATGTTCTTCCACAGCCACATGCAGTCCCTGGGGGGCTGCACAGTTTTTGGAGGTGGCTGAATCTAGAGCATGTGATTGATGTGTAACGCAATGCTGTGATTAAGGGTACTGGGACTAAGGATGAGTGACAGCTGGATCAGTCCACTGATTGGATCGGCACCAACCTGATCCCAGGAGACTGGACATAATAGAAGGGATAGAAAGAGGCTTGTGTCCCTCTGTCTTACCTCTTGTGCTGTCTTTTGCTGTCATGAATGATTGTCCCTTTGCCGTGTACCATCCTACCTTGGAAATAGCTAATTAAAGTACAAAATATATACAAACTGCAAAATAAATAAACCTTCTCTTTCAACTTTGGGTGCCAAGTATTTTGTTTCAGCAATGAGAAATGTAACTAAGACAATTCAAGGGCACACTTTAGAGCAGGTCTCATGGCTGGCCAAGCTATAAGGCAGTGCAAGGCATCTCAGAACATCCATTTCTCTCTCTTTTGGTCTTTGTGTGTCTTTGATATACACCAGGATTCTGTCATGCAGCATCCTCCCTCATGACTGTCTCTGTCCCCAATCAGCTCCCAAAAGCTCCATAGCTCAATACCTTGGCCAGATTCAGCTTCTACCCTCTTAATTTAACCTCTCATGATGAAAATTAAATTTCAACTCATGAAAACTTGGGGAACTCTCTGTAAGCCAAATGTGAACCATGAAAGGTTTCTGAGTTAGACACAAATTCTGGTGCTCTCTGGATCTTTGCTCCATTTCATTGGATTCACTTCATTAGTATCCTTAAGCCCCCTGTTATAAGGCTGCTCAGAATTACTCTTCTTGTTCTCCTTGCCTGTCCTGAGGTTGGCAAGTGAACACAATCCCTTTTGCTGTAGTTTACATGTTGACTGTGCTCCAGAGCCTGAGGTGTGGGCTTCAGGGAGGCACTTCGGGGAGGAAGATAGTACCATTAGGAAGTGAGGCCTACAGAGAGAGCCTGGGGTCTTTGGGGTGAGTACTTTTAGAGATTATGAAAAACTTATATTTTTCTCTTCCCAAGAAGTTTCCAGTCATAAGGTGAAGAGTTTCCTCTGCCTCAAAATCCCCACTACAGCCTGAAATCATTGTGTCTCATGATGGGCTTAAGTCTCTAAAGCAATGAGATCAAATGAACTAACTATTTCTCTTTATAAATATCTCCTCTTCTGAGAAAATACCCAGAAGGGGAATAAGTGGGTCAAATAGTACCTGTAATTCTAGTTTTTTGAAGAAGCTCCACACTGATTTCTACTGGTTGCACCAGTCTAGACTCCTACCAACAGAGGAAAAGGGTTCCTTTCTCCATATCCCTGCCAGCATTTATTATTAGCTGTTTTCTTGATAATAACAATTCTATCAGGAGAGACATGGAATCTTAGCATTGCTTTAATTTGCATTTCTCAAAAGAGCAGTGGTAATGAGCAGGGTTTTTTCCCTAAATGTATACACTATTTATTCTTCTTATGAGAAGTATCTATTCATCTCAGATGACCACTTTTAGATCGAGTCCTTGAATTCAGAGCATCTGATTTTTATCAGCTCTTTATGTTATAGATACTAATTCTGAAGAATAGCTGGAAAATATTTTTCTTATCTCTGTGGGTTATCTTTTCACTTTATGAATGATTTCCTTTGCTGTGCAAAAACTTTTAATAAGAGACCCCCGTTTTTGATTGTGATAATCCCTCTATGATGAGCCTTTTGTTCCTAGTCTTTGCCTACAACTATGTCTTTAAAGTTCTTGCCATTCTGTCTTCCAGTAGATTTAGTGTTTCTGTTTTAATATTTATATCTTTCATCCACGCTGATTTTAGTTTAGTGCAATAGAAATGGGTCTAGTTTTTGGTCTTCAATATGTGGAAAGCCACTTTTCTAGCACTGTTTATCAAAGCTGCTATCTTCCTTCCAGTGAATGTGTTGGGATCCTTCGTCAAGATCAAGTGGCTATGCTTGGAGTTGAATCTGCATATTTTAATCAGTTCCTCTGATCCTCAGTTCTGTTTCTTTTCCAGTACCATCACAGTAGCTAGGTGGTATAGTTTTAAGTCAGAGATTGTGATTCCCCCATCTTTCCTTTGAACAGAATTGTTCTGCTTATTTCAGGTCTCCTCTGGTGCTAAATGAATTCTAGGAAGGTTTTCTTTAGTTCTGTGAGATATGGTAGTGATATTTTGTTTGGGTTTGCATTAAATCTGTCTCAAAATTTCGAGAATATGGCCATTTTTGCTATTTTCATTTTTCCAACTCAAGAGCAAGGTATATCCTTCCATTTTCTGGAAAGATAAACCTTTCCTCTTTCATTCTTTTTTTTTAGAGTACTGTCGTTGTCAAGGTAGCAATCTCTTCCTTGTTTTGTAAGATTGAGTTGAAAGTGTTTCATTTTTCAGATGTGGTTGTGAAAAGCTTTGTTGCCATAACTTATCTCTCTCACCACAGCAATATATTCATATCCATGTATGCAGTGGCACAAATCATAGTAGCCAATTCTCGGAAGCAATCCAAATGCCCATCAACCAATGAATGGGAAAAATGATATCTTTTATGTAATTGAGTACTACTCAGCCATAAAAATTCCAGTTGAGACATTTATAGCTAAATAGATGGGCTTTGAGACCATAATCATAATCGTAGTGAAATAAATCAGACACTTGTGCAAATATTGCATCATCATTGTGAAGTGAGAAACAGAAAGCATGAACAACTGGTACTGTAGATATTGTGAAACAGGAAGAAACTGGGAAGCAGGCAGGGAGTGGGGGGAAAGAAGAAAGAGAAAGAAAAAACAACAAAAGAGGCATAAATTGAACACAGAGCTTTGTGAATAGGGAGGGGAAGTGAGGATGAATGGAGGATAGGGGATGGGAAAAACAAATCAAGTTGTATCAAATTTCCTATCATAAATGTGACCATCAATTCTGAGATATAGCTCAGTGGTACAAGTTCTACCCAGGAAGTGCAAGGTCCTGAGTTGAATTCCCAGTACCTAAATAAAGAAATAAATAAATATGATCATTATTTATATCTAAGTTGTACCAATAAACTTAATTAAATTTTAAAATAAACAAAGCAGAACTATAAAAATATTCAAATTAGTAAAAACAAAATTTCCCCATGTTATTTATAGGGCTTTGTAGATGGCAAAAATTTGGTCTAATTATATAAAGGTATATAGAAAACCCAATAAGGATTAGATACATCGCATTCAACTGGCTGCCAATTAGACTTTCTAAAATGTTACAAAATAAGTATGTTCTCTTTTTTGTTAGTTACAGTAAGCTGAGTAGCAACACAGGAAGAGGGCAGCATTCAAAGCCATTTCTTTGATTTGGTGCACTAGAGGAACATATGTTGACACCAAGCCTGAACTGTCAAACATTCTTGTCCCCTGAGCTTATGGATGCTTTAATGATACAAATTTTTTCCTTTTTAAATTTTTAATGTATTGGGTGGTTGCAGGGTCTCACTATACAGCCCAGACTTGTGGTGATCCTCCTGCTTTCAACCTTTCCAGCACTGGGATTACCGTGTGCCTCACTACGCCCATACTCTGGCTGACTCTGCCCACCTCAGGGGCAGGACTGGCATGGCATGTGGTGCCAGAGATCGAACTGCTGTCCTTATGCTTGCCTAAGCAGGCACTTTAGTCTACTGATCTATCTTGCCAGCTCATGCTACAGATTTCTGAGCCAGCAAGTGGGAGGCCAGTCTGAATTTCTGATTTCTGTCTTAGTAAGCACATTCACAGATCTTAAGTCAGGTTAGTGTGTTCAGTTGTCTGCCTCCTGGTCTCTCTATATTAACTCAAGGGAGTAGAAATGAAGCACCTGAATGAAAAGCCATGGGTTTGGTCATTGTCAGTCTCACTATACTCAACCAAGAACTTTTTTTAGATGTTGCCAGTCTGCTACTGGATTTTGTCAGGGTTTGGTTGTTTGGTTCACTGGTCATTGTTTTAATGTAGTCTTCGTGTTTCTGTTCAATAAGGAATAGGATTTTCAAGCTCTGCCAGTCTTTAAATTTCTGCATAGAAGCTCTGTCTTCTGTATGTTTGTTTGAAAAAAAAAAGTCCATTCTTTCTGTGGTTCACCTGTTTTTTGTAATTTCTCAGCAAGCATGGCCACATGCAGCATGCATAAACTGCTAATGTTCTATTTCTCATCTTCTTCTCCTGGAACATAGGATTCGCAGGCCTTGGCGAGCTTCTCTCCCAGGGGTATCTGTCATTGTCTGGATACGGTTAGTTCTCAACTAAGTAATAGATGCACCTGGCATCTCATAGGTGCAGCCCAGAGATACTGCCAGTCACCCTGAATGCAGGAACAGCTTCCACCACCAAAGATTATACAGCCAAAAATGTCAGTGCTGCTGAGGCTGAGACATGTGCCCTACGTGGGCCAACCTTGAAATTCTCAGGGATGACATTTTTCTTCGTGTTCTGCCACTGTGCAGTAGGATGATCCTATGTCTCCATTCTGGTGTCAAATTCCCTTGTTTTGACTAGCCTACTGAATGATTTATTTTAATTAGTATGAAGTAGACCCATAAATTTCAGTACCTTGGTGTAACACATGTTTGTTTGCTTTGTATTTTGTTAGAGTCTGTCACGGGTCTGTAGGGCTCTCGCGTGAGTGGCTCTCTGACAGGGTCTCCAGGCCAGATCTTTTGCTTTGTGATGCTGACATCAAGTACTTATGGCCCTGGAGTTAGAGAGGAAGAGACCTGAGGATCAGGCATGGTAAGGGAAGCTTATTTCTCCTCTTCTCCATGTTATTGGTATGAACCTAATAAGAGCCCTCAACCCTAACTGAGAATATCTGAGAAACTCGTCCTCAGACCTGTCTGGGAAGGATGGACAGCATTGCAGAGCATCCTAACAGCCACTGCACCCATCCCCATACTCCAGGGCAAGCATTTCCTGAGTCACCACCTTCAGTGGTCCCTGCTGGGACCAGGCAGTATAGACACCTATGGGCACAGTTGTGGAATCTTAAAAACCTTGTCACCTATCTTGGTATTCTTTTCACTGATTCTACAGTAAAATGCAAAGTCCTTATTCATTTCCATGAGGACATCACAGGAAGCACTTCCACAACCTGGAGAGGAAAAACTGCATGAATGACCAATATTTCATGCAAAATCAGAAACTAATACTTGTCATTGAGCACGAACTGCTGAGACACTTTGGTCCTCCCAAATGCATGAATTGTAAGATGTTTCGTGTTCAGAGTTCATCTTCTAACGCAGTCTCTCTAAATACATCTTCAAAGAGTTGGTCATGTCACCCATGCAACCTGTGGTCTGACTGTAGCCAAAGGCTTTCTCACACTTGGTGATGAATATCTGCACTGAAGAAAGTGTTTGGTGAACCAGTTCTGGCACTCTTGATAGACTACTCACCTAGGCCTGAAACAGAAAGACTCAGCCACATTAGAGATAGAAGACACAATCAATCCAACGCTCTAGTTTTCACTCACCCCACACACTGAGGTCCTTGCCTTCCACTGCACCCAGCCTCTAATTTTGCATATAGGACCATGTTCATGGACAGTACATCCCTTGCTAGGACAGTTGAACAGGGGAGGTGGTCAGAAATCAGCAAGGTGCTCAGGCAGGTGCTCAGATAAGATGGCAGGCTTACCTTAAGGAAAACAACACTAGCTCCAGATTATCAAGTTTAAATTTGCTACCAAGTACTTCAGGTCCTACCATGTTCAGCAATCACGGTCACCCTTCAAGATAAGCCAATTCCCTAACACCTCATACGCATTATGCAAGGTCCAGCAGGAGAAAGATCCTGCCCACTTGAATAGCCTCGCCACCTGTCCTGCATCCTCTTGTCACCAGGTCCGATGTCCAGGAGCTTCAACATCCATCATCCTACTCGATTTTTTCTCCTCGGGGCCTTTTTGACATGAGTCTTTTATCCTTCAACGCTTTCCCTCCAAAACTACTCCAAATCCATGGATCATCTTTGCACTAACTATAAAGAAGTTTCCATCTGAATTGGGTTGGTGAGCAGGTCAGTCAGCAGATATATCCATCCTGATTGACAAGTTGAGGGGGAAAGTGATCACAGTTTCAGCTCCTCATCATCTACTCAGCCAGGTGTTTTCTTCTACCTCACACCAGTGTATACAGCAGGCCTGTTCTTTCTCCCCTTCTTGTGGTTACTTCTTAAGATCACAGCCCAAAACTGTCTTCCTCTGGAAAGATCCCTCATCCATAAAGTGTGTACTGAGTTCTCCACAATCACAGCTTTGTATTCATGGCAATGATTATTAAGAATTAGTGTGTTTTCTGGAACTTTTTCTCTTTGACAGTGAGAAGCCCATGTCTCTGCTTCTAGCTAAATTGCAAGCATCTTGCATCCAACAGAGTTTAGACAATTCTATCCACATTTGTGAAATGAGAGACCAATACAAGTGATGAGTACATTCAGCCTCAGTGTGAGTGTGTCTGGCTGTAAAATTATGAATTTTCTCCTCTATTGCCCTCCTGTCTTGGTGATATCATGCATCGCTAGTTCTCAAGCAAGCAAGCAATCAAGATGATTCTTACAAGTGCCTTGCCTGGATAGTGGGTGTCAGATCACATGATGAGGTGACAGGACTTGACTAAAACGCCTACTCTTTTTCCCAGGAACTCTGTGGGGCCCCATGTCCTTCAGCCCTTGCTCCTCCTCATTCAGACTTTGTATTCTGATAGCAAGAATACCCTGTCAATTCAGATAAACAACAAAAACTCTGGATAATGTCAGTTCACCTGTAGGTTTCCTTATCCTTTTTTTTTTGGTCTAGAATTCTGACTATTGACAGATTTTGTCACCTGTCTGCTTCCTGAAGAAGTAGGGAGTCTTACCTTGACAAAGAGAATGATTTTCTTGTAAACCTGAAGATAAATGACTGTGTCCTTATGGGGTGCTTTGAAGAAGAGCAAAGGAAGCCCATTAAACATTGTGGCATTTGAGCATGCTTGCAGAGCCATCTTGACAATGCAGGAAAAGGACAGATAAAAGGAGGTAGAAGCTCTCAGGTGTACAAGGAAAGCACCACACAAAACAGTAAGGACTGTGCTACTGTCCTACTGAAGAATAAATAAGCATGCTTCAGACCAACAGCATCACAAAAGAGAGTCAGAGTCTATTCTTCGAAGATACACTATCCTAAAAAGGCTTCTTGCAGTAAAATGCTCATTTTTAAGAGGTGAATTGCTTAAAATTGGGGTCACCCAAAAGGGATGGTTTCAGCCATTCCAACAGTAGTGTGAAATGAGTTTCCAGTTCTCTATAAGCAGCTAGCTTGCAGAAAGCACTGGGTCCACTTCCCTGCAAGTTCTCTCCTTCCTAATGTAATCAGTTCGGCCACCATACATCTCTTTACTCCACTATACTTGCTGTTTCCTTGCCAAGCCACCGTTCCACTTTTCCTTGGACCACTGCACTGGTGTTCACTCTCCCTTTGCCTTCTGCCCTAGTCACTTGAGCTCAGTCCTAAAAGTAGCCATAATGAACATCAATTTTATGATGGCACAAGGGTCTGCAGTCACCATTTGTTCTAGTGACTTACCTCATTGCTTTGACAAAATGCCCAATACCAACAAGCTAAAAGAGCAAAGGTTTATTTTAACTCACAGCTTGTAGAAGTTGCAATCCACTGTCAGTTGGCTTCAAAGCAGGGAGAAATAACAGAGGAGTATTGCAGAGAAGAAGCAGTCCATGGCTTGGCAAGCAGGAAGCAAACTGCAAGCAGCAGCCTGCCTCCTTTCTGCTTCTTTATATTCTATCCAGGTCAATTGTACTGTGATGGCACCCACACTCAGGTTAGGGCTTCCATTATCCACATAAAGTACTAAGCAAGACCTATTTATTTATCAAATATCCATTAATTTATTTAGTATGGATCCAAGCTATGCGCCTTGGACTTATAGTGATCCTCCTGTCTCAGCCTCCCCAGCACTGGAATTACAGGCATGCACCACTAAACCCAGTTTCGGTGGCTGGCACTGGCATGGCATGCATTACCAGGGATCAAACCTATGTCCTTATGCTTGCCAGGCAGGTGCTTAGACTACCAAGTTATCTCCTCGGCCCCATTTGTCACATAGCCTTAATTCATATTCACATACATTGGAGTCGGCCATTTCCAAAGAACCCCACCTACAAGACCATGACTCTTTGGAGTGACACCCGGATGCAAGCCACAAAACCACTGTACCCCTACCTGAGAGTCAGGGACCAGGAAAGTAGAGGGGGAGTAAATGGGAAGAGAGGGGTTGACAAGTAGAAAAACATAGAGACAAGTATTACACAACAAGCGTCTCCAACACCAAGCCACACAGCAGAAGGTGAGTAGCAGACAAGGGAATGAGACTTCAGCTGTAGCACTGCCACTCCAAACCTTTCACATTATGGCTTGAGCTTGGCAGCTATCATATTACTAACATCAATCAATTATCATAGAAGCATGTATCTTACTGGGAGCTGTGCATGTGAGGAAACTAAGTTGCATACTTCCTACGAGAATCTAATGCCGAAGGATCTGAGGTGGAGCTGAGGCAGTGATGCTAGCTGTGGGGAATAGCCACAAATAGGGACTGCCATTAGCGAAGAGGTTTGACTGTACAGAGATTACAATGAATCAGTTACTTGCAGACTTACATGAAAGCTCTACCATTGAATGGTAAGTGATGATTCAGATACACGTGGTGGCAGCCTTTATAGTAGCAAGTGAGTTGATGTACTTCAACTGTACAGCTGTGTTCGATGGCTTTAGGCTACCATCTAACACCTACTTGAGTTCCCCATGTGGTCCAACTATTATTCCATTTGCCACTCCATCTGAACCTCTTTTTCATTGTGTACTTGTCTCATCTCAGTCACAGTTTTGATAAGCCTGGTCAAAGTGATTTAAAAATATTACTGAAAAATGTTATTGAGGGTTTATAAAGACTTCCTAAGGAAACAGCAGAAAACTCTAAAATTTCCAACAAAAATATAACAGTTCATTGTTACATGTGACTCCCATTCTCTAAGACTGTTACAATAAATGCTGATGCACCAACCAATGAAGCCATAAAACTGCTTTTCCAAGTGGACATCAAGCACATGATATTATAATAGATGCTTTAGGAGTTTTTCAAAAGAAAAATGTAAGAACACAAAGAATTGAAAGAATTGTTCATCAAATGTTTATACTGAGTCACCTGATTACCTATCTCAGCTTCCAGCTCTGTCTCAGAGTTTGAATGTTACTTCTTGTTATGGCTCATATCTAGATACACCCCTAAAGCCTCATGAAATTACACAATCAGGCTTTTGGGAGTGACTGGACCATGGGTGTGTGATACTGGATCATGGGTGTATGATACTTAATCTCTCCTCTGGTTTATCAAATTTTGGGAATGGATAATGGAATTGCTGAATGAAGACCTAAACTGAGCATGAGTGGCACAAGCAAACAGCTTGCAGTCTGGATGGAATATAAAGGGAATGAATAAGGATGGCTCATTGCCATAACATGACTTTTTTTCTCATTTTCCACTCCTCTCTGCTGTGATGCTTTGCCTTATAGCCAGCCAATTATGTACTAAAATCTATACAGAACAGGAGCTAAAATGAATCCTTCCTCCTTTTTGTGTGTGATAGATATTTTTCACAGCAATGAGAAGGTAACTAAGGCAGATATTGGGAGAAGTAGGGTCACTGCAGTGACTACTTGAACATGTGGCTCAGAAGCCTCTGTAGTTACTTGTGGGAGGATTTTGGAAAAAAAACCTGAAGATTCAGGCAATAGAAGCTGTCCTAGAATTCTGTGAGCCACAGAAGAGCTCATGATGGAAGAGCATCATTCTTAGTGGCCACCCTTATTCTGGTCAGAACTTAGAAGATCAGAATGTTGACTGCAATGCACCTGGAGAAGATCACAGTCTGGAGGTTTCATTTGTGAACAAGGAATTATAGGCAGTTGGATTCCATGCCATTTATACTCTGCCTGCAAAATTTGTCTTTAGTTTGCTAATGTCCAAAGATATTGCAGGAGACTAAGATTAAGGTCAACAGATTATCTAATCTGGCAGAAGGAAGTTGAAGGCCATCTAATGGTGAGGTAATGGCATGGACACTGTGGAGAAATTTCAGTCATCTGTACCTTGATAATCAAGATCAAATATCCCAGCAGATTCAATTTTGGTCAGAATGTAAGATTTAGTAAAGTTAATGGCTGCAAAGATGGGACAGAACTCTGATGCTAAAAAAAAATTAACATAAAAAAAACAAGTACTTTGGACCAACACAACAGAAAATGATTTGAGGGCATCACAAGAACAAGCAAGATTGTAGCCATTGAAATGGGTGATAAGCAAACCAATTTGAAATAAAATATGAACAATGTGCCATTGTATTATAACACTATATACTTTCTTGACAGTTAAATTTTAGAAAATATTTTTGTAGCATGTATTGTATAAGTTCATAGTATATGTAGTAAATAAAAAGTGACCAAAAAAATTGTTAAGGTGAAATCAGACTTAGGTCTGAGAAGAGAATCTTGGGCACCATATTCCAGAATGGAGGTGGATTAGCGCGTTTGTATCTTGGAATTGGGCTAATAGTGCTCAGCAATCCAGGCACTTTTATTCTATGGCCAAGAGAAAGTAAAACATGGCTAGTTCTCCAGCAGGTGGCCAATGCTGATGTTGCCCAGATGGCTCTGGTTTAGGAACATGCAGAATGCAAGATTTGTAGGGTCAGAGGGATTCCTCCCAGATTTCAGAATATGGCCTGCAAGGCCAGGCATTGTGGCCTGAGAGGACACTAAGGCTGAGAGTCTAAAGCCTAAAGTATAGGGGAGACCAAGAAAGTTGGAGAAGCTTTGAGGATGGGTGATCTGAAGAAAGCTGCAACGAGTGAGCAATGGCAGCCCAAGAGAAAAGCCACAAGGGCTACAATCACAAATTGTGTCTTAGGATCAGGGCACTCAGGCCCTTCACATCTTGGCACAGATTGCTCCAGGTACTACACATGGATCTGTGGGCTTTACTGTTTGCTCTGGTCTTGCTTTGGTCTCATTTCTCTTGCCCAATCCTGTCCTTTTACAATGAGAGTATTTATCTCATTTCTTTACATATCAGGAGTGTTTACATTTGTTTTCATTTCTACAGGGGCTGGCTGCTATAAGCATACCTTAAATCTCAGAGGAGAATTTGAAGTTGGACTTTTCTGAAATACTGAAAATGTTGGAACTTCCGCAATTCTTAGAGATGAACTAAGTGAGCATTGCATAAAGTGATGCTGACGAGCCACTTGAGGGTCAGAAACAGATTGTTATGACATATATCTAGATGTCCCCTCAAAGCCTCATGTGTTCCTATGTAGAGCTTTTGAGAATAATTGGATCATGAGTGACAGAATCATGTGAAATACTGGATCATAAAAGTGTGATACTGAATCATTCCACTGATTGATGTACCATAGTTCTGAGGGTGGATGATGTATTTACTAATGAAAGACCCATCCTTGGTGTGAGGGGCGCCTACCAATAAGTTTGCATCCTGAATGGATTGAAAGGTAAAGAAGAAGGAAGGCTTGCTGCTTTGTGCCTGCCACCTCACAAACTTTTCTCCTCTGCCGTGCCACCTTGTCTCAGAGCCTGCTGATCATGAATTAAAACTTCTATAAGTTATAGGCTAAAATAAACCTTCTCCCCTTTAACTTGTTAGTATCAGGTATTTGATTTTAGCAATGAGACACTTGATAAATGAGAAGCAGCTGAGACACTTTCAAAATAGCACAGAACTGGGAAGGAATGGATCCACATCCACGATCCATTTGTGAATAAGTCACAAATGGAATTTGTGCTAGAGAAGGACCAACTGCTTGAGTGCGCAAATGACAGGGACCTTATAAATACATGTGAGAAAACTTCAAATGTTTAAATTTCTAGATTAAAGTCAAAATCCAATATTGTGAGATTTATAAGAAAGAACTGAAAGG
>NDGN011471667.1:0-30318 GCA_002564285.1 Tympanoctomys barrerae | reverse complement strand
GTGTTAATTATTGAAACTGTCCTACAAATTTGGTTTGAAACTGTCTCACTGCTATTTGTTTCTGAATAAAATTATGGAAAAAACAAAGAGAAACACAGGTTACTACATTTACAGAATAATCTAAGAGATAACAATCATTAATATATATGCAACAAATAACTGCACCCAAATATATAAAGCTAATATTAATAGACATGAAAAATCACATAAGCACTAATTCAATTGTATTGGGAGATTCAGTAACCCACTGTTACAAAAACACAGATCAATAAGACAAAAAAATAGACAAAAGTTCAAAAACTTTTGAACAAATAGACTTAGCAGATGTCTAGAGAGTGTTGCACTGTACAACATCAGAATACACATTATTCTCAGCTGCACATGGGATGTTCTCTAGACCACATACTAGCTCACGGTACATGCTTAACTAAATGCGAAGGAATCGAAATTATGCCATATATACTATCAGACCATAGTGCAGTGAAATTGGAACTCATTGGCAACAGAAACTTGGAAATTAAATAGCTCTGTGTTGAACAACCAATGGGTCACAGATAAAAAAGTTAGATAATTTCTACAACTAAATGACAATGATAATATAACGTAACTAAATTTATGGAACACAAGAAAATTAATGGAACAAGAAAAAAATTATAGCAATGAATACTCATATCAGGAAAACAAAGCAAGCGCAAACAAACATCAAACTTCTACAAAAAGAAGTGAGGGCTAAACCAAAAGCTTGTATGGAGGAGGAAATTATAAAATCAGAGCAGAAATTAATTCCCTGGAAACTACAATAACAATACAAAGAATCAAAGAATTGAAGAGTTGGTATTTTTAAAAAGATTAAATATAACTGACAAACTCTAATCCAACCTTACAAAAAAAAAAGATCACAATTGACACAATTATAAATGCAATGGTAAAATCACAAAGGAACTTGCAGAAATCCAGAAGATCTGCTATACTTACTTTAAGAATTTGTATTCTAGTAAGAGGGAAATGGACAGCTTCCTAGATACATATAAATTACCAATGTTGAATCAAGAAAATATAAAAACACTAAATAAATAAACTAATATCAATGAAATTGAATATGTAATTAAAAACCTACCAACAAAGAAAAGCCCAGGCCCTGATGGATTCACTGGCAAGAAATTTAGAGAACACCTAATACTACTACTTCTCAAACTCTTGAAAGGGAGTTGAATGAAAGGGAAGCAGTAGTCTCAAATTAATTTCTGGAAACAAGAATTGCCCTGACACCAAAACCAGAGAAGAATCCAGCTAAGAAAGAGAATGGCAGGCCAATCTCACTAATGAACTCAGATGCAAAAATCTTTAGTAAGATACTGGTAAACAGAATGCAGCAAATCATCAATAAGATTACACACCATGACCAAATGGGATTGATCCCAGAAAGGCAGGGGTGGTTCAACATATATAAATCAATAAATGCAATTGATCATATTAACAGAGCGAAGGACAAAAATCATATGATCATCTCAATAGACACAGAAAAAACTTCTGACCACATCCAGCATCCCCATTCATCATAAATACCCTACAGAATTGAAATGTTATCTCAATCTGATAAGAGACATCTATGACAAACCAACAGCCAACATCATACTAAGTGGACAAAGAAGCAGTGGAATCTGAGACTCAGGCACTAAACATTTTTTATGGGAGAGGGAGTACAGCAGGAAACGAGACGGACAAGCTGGGAAATACGAGTCTACACAAGGTAAGAGAGAAACAGCAGGGAAAACTAAGAAAATATCCATTGATCTCTGAGCCCAGAACAAAAGAAAGTGAAAGAATGAGAAACCTTCACTTTGGGGACTCTGAGTGGCACGCTTAGGAAAACACTGTTCTCAGGTAAAACAAGGAAGATGGGAGATACCTTGTAAAATCTATTACAAGATACCTCTAATAGGGCATTTATGCCCTACTCCTGGATCTTAAACTCCACCCTCAACACACACAAGTCCTCTACTGACAATAAAGACATAAAACAGCCAATGCTCCTAACTTCTGTGTAAGTCTGTACAACCTACTAAAAAATGTTACGATCTTCAAGGGAAGGTGTTAAACAATAGAAATGTATGTTCTCAATTTTGGTGGCTAGAAATCCATGGTTAAGGTACTAGCCAATTCAGTTATTGATAAGGGGGTCTCTTCTTGGCTTGTAAACATCCAACTTTCATGCTGAGTTTACTTGGCCCTGCCTAGAGGGAGAAGAGAGCAGAGAGGACAAGCTTTCTGGCACCTCTTTTTATAAAGACACTAATCTGACAGGACAATGGGGTGCATACTTGTAATCCCAGCATTTGGGATTCTGATCCAGACGGATTATTGTAAACTTAAGGCCAGCCTGGGATACACAGTGAGTTCAAGACCTACCTGAACTACACAGCAAGACCCTGTTTTATAAAACAAAACAAAAACACTAATCTTGACCTTGTTTAATCTTAATTGCTCCTTACAGGTCCTGTCTCCCAATACAGTCACATGATTAGGGTGATAGGAAGGTTAGGACTTCAACATATAGATTTTGGAGGACAGCAACATTTAGTCCATAACAACCAAAAGCTGTCTGAAAATGGCTTATCATGAAATGCCTATATATATTATTTGAGAGGAGACAACAGGAAGTGCAACTGGACTTAATCCAAATGCTTACCTCCAGTTTCTGATTGTCTCTGGAATGACAAGGAAAAAGAAGAGCAGGAAGGACACCCCATTCGATCTTTACAGAGAATGGCAAAACTAGCAACTCTCTCAGCTTCACTCCCATTTTTATTGCAGAAGATGAATAAATTGCTGCTGTCAATACCCCACGAGGCAACACAAGACAAAGGAAAACAATTCTTCTACTTCTAGCAGCAAAATAAATTAACTGGCAACTATGGTCAAATGGTTCATTTCTTTACTTTTAAAAATTTTTATTAGAGTATTTCAAAGCTGAAACACAATCTTTTTTAGCAGGACTGTGTTAGGTCCTTGTTAAGAGATGTCACCAAGACAACCTTTTAATAAGACACCTACCAGCCTAATGTTTCCACGGTGGCCAGGGGGGATGCAAAGAAGCACAATAACATTATAAATTCTTTCCAAATATTACAAAACTAGGACAAAAGAGAGCAGTTTGAATTAGCTTCTTAAAACATGGCAAGATTAAAATGGAAATTCTTCATCAACTAGTTACTAAATATGCAGTTTCACTACAGGGCCTAAATAATTTTCAACAGTTAAGGTTCACACTGTAAATAACTGCAAAAAACAATCGGAAAATTTGAGAAGTTAGGATGGTTGATACATAACCTTTTTTGAGTGAAAATAACAGAAAAATCATTTACTATGCCAAAAATGTTTTAGATTTATTCTTTTGTAATGCTCTGGTTGAATGAAGGTATGAGAGGAAACAATCCAATGCAACTACCAGTTCTTTAGAAAAATTACAGATTCATGTCTGCCTAGCAACTTAATATAAACAGCCACTTTGAAAAAAATAAAAGCCTATAATGCTTAACTGAGGTGGTATTGGTTTTTGCGTAGTATTATGGGAAAAGTTAGAGGTTTTGGCTGCAACTAATCTAAAGGGAAAAATAATCATTTGCTAGTTACTTCAGTGTTATGCATGAGGCACAGGAGCCCGGACTTCTTAGCAACTTTTCAAGACCTATCCTCAAAATAAAAAATAAAATAGGTCTGAGGATAAAACCCTGGATTCAATCCCCAGCGCACAAATAATAATAAATTTATTTTAAATATATATAGTGGGGGTTCAAAAGCCTGCTAGGATACTAGATTTATGGTCACCAATGAGAAATTAATGGCAGTTGAAGAATATACATACTACCTCAGTTGGGGCTCAACTAAACAAATTAAAATCAAATCATGCCCTTCCCCCAAGTCTCTGATGAAAGAGTAAAATGGATTTATAAGATCCAAGTTATCAATAGTTTCTCCAATGAAGTGGCTTTGCAAGTATCAACTCAGAAAGTTATTCTGGACAACTACTTCTCAAATGTCTCTCTACAGATCAAATTCTGTTTTGTTGTTGATGGGGTTTTGTTTGTTTTTGCTTGACTGGAAATATTTCTCAGCTAAACAATTTTTTTTCAATCAGGAAATATATATGGAAGCCCATTACGTACCACTATGTCTGGTTTTAAGACTCTAAGCACATGAAGTTCACATAGCCATGGAGCATGAAGTCTGCGCCAAGACACACACTCATCATACCAGACCACTGTCATCGGATGAATCCTCAGAGCACCACTGGGAAGAAGAGGAAGAAGTGGAAGAGGGCACAACTGACCAAGCAGCAAGCTGGCTTTCAGGACAAGGAGATTCGCAGAGCTTTTTAGTCTTAGCAGAGTAAGAAATCAGTCTGAGGGCCAGCCTGCTAGCTCAGCGGATTAAAGCGCCCGCTTAGGCAGCGGCAGGGGCCAGGGGTTTGATCCTGGGCGTGCTGTGCCTGTCCCTCGGGGCGCACTGAGACTGTGATTGAGACTGGGTGTGGTGGTGTGCGCCTGTAATCCCAGCGCTTGGGAGGCTGAAAAAGTTAAAATCACTACAAGTCTGATCTGTGTAGTGAGATAGACCTATACCAAATACATTTAAAACGAAAAGAAAAAAAGCAAGGAAGTAAGCAAAATAAGTCTGGTCAAGAAAAATATGAACAAAAGCAGACTATTAAGTGCCAGAACTATAAACAAATAGGCCAAGGAATTGGAAGATACGAAAGAAGACGAGAAAGGCTGAGACCAAACCATAGTCATCAATATTTTAAAAATCTTGGTTCTATGTGCCTGATAGGATGAAGGCTTTGAAGAGTTTTAAGTAGGGAACGCATTTCTTTTGGTTAAGCAGATTATGCTGAGGCTGTCAGAAAATGGATTTGAGAAGCCAAACTAACAAGACTAATACAAAAAACATTGAAAGAAGCTGCTCATATCATGAAAATACACCAGCACCAACCAATGCCAAAATTATCTTAGTAAAATGATTACATCCAAAGGACAAAGAAAAAATCATCAAGGCAAAAATAAATAAGCATCAAAATCAACTTTCTTGGGCCGGGGAGATGGATCAGTGGAATAAATGCTTCCCTGGCAAGCACAAGGACCTGAGTTCAATCCCTGGTTCCACAAAAAACAAAACAAAAAAAAAAAAATCAATATTCTTAAAATGCGAAGATCAGGCCAACATCAGAAATTTTCTAATGTAAAGAGTAACATTTTTAAGGAACTCAAGCTACTGCCAGTCAAGAATATCATATCCAGTCAAGTCTTAAGCCAAAGTTATAAACAAGGTAGATTGTGTAAATATGGAATATAAGAAATACAGTACGTAAATGTACTTCCTAGAGTATCTAATATGGAAGGAGTCCGCATTTTCTGTAAAGGGACACATAGTAAGCATTTTAGGCCTTGCATGTGACCTACGATTTCTGCTGCCTATTCTTCGATTTCCTTTAACAACTTTTTTTTTTTTTTAATGTGGAACAGGATCTCACTATGCAGCTCGGACTTGCAGTGATGCTGTTTTCAGCCTCCCAGCACTAGGTTTATAGGTATGCACCACCATGCCTGGTCTTGGTGGCCAGCTCAGTGTGCCCAGGGGCAGGGCCATGCCAGAGATTGAATCCTGGCCCCTGCACTAGCCTAAGCAGGTGCTTAGTCTACTGAGCTCTCACCAGCCCAACAGCTCTTTAAAACTGTAACAATACTCATTCAGTAATGATACCCAAAGGCTATAGTTTGGAAAGACTATACTGCACTAAAAGATGAACTTCATGAAAGGAGATAATGAAAGTTTGGTTATGAAGGAGTCAGAAGGGACTCACCATTTCTAAGCTAATACATACTTCTATATAAATAGTTACATTTCCTTACTTGCTCTTCTAGCAAAAAAAGACCTTGCATCAGTCAGTGATATCTAAGCAGTAGAACACACTTCTTAGTTTTCTATCACCAAAAAGACTCTAAAAGGAACCAGACTCTTGAGAAAAGATTGACTGCAGGGCCGAAGTAGGCAAGAGGAGTCTAGAATATCTTGGTTTCCCAGACAGTATGAAAGAACTATACTTGATGCCACTTCCGCAAAACAGATTCAGGAACTAGATTAATCTAATTGATGAAACTGAAATCAGAGTGAAATTTGAAATACAGCTACATAGATGACAGAAAGATACATGCACACCAGTAAGTGGGCCAGTGCTTACAGCAAAACGTTAGTGCACATGCAGAACAAGGTGAAACTGAACTCATTTTTCAGCCATCAAAATAAAGATGGGCGGAGGCAAGAATTATCCAGTGCTGCCAAACTGGAGGGTGAAAAATGACATGCTTGACAAGGAGCAAAACATTTATGTAATCTTAAAGTCAAAAGGGAAAAAAAAGCTATGCAACTGACAGGAAATACTTTGGCCAGGTAATCAAAATGAACATCCATGTCAGGTACGGCACCCTAGCCACTGTCACATCACTTGTGGTTGTAGCACTTTTGTTGGGGATACACAACCTGAAGCTTCATTAGAAAATGTCAGATAAACCCAATCTGGAAAAAGATTCTATAAATACATCTACACAAATTACCATTTGTTGCCAAAAGCTGATCCTCATGTAAGTGCCACCTAAAGGCTGTGTTCATCTTACCTATCTTTACACCCACCACTACAGGCATGGCCTGTACATTTTAGGAGTAGTGAAGACAAAGTATGAAGGAGTGGTCAGAAGGACAGCACATTTTAGGGGAGGCGGAGCGACCCAGTCCAATTCAGGCAGGAATTTCTTGAACTTGCTCAAACTTTCTGCCTCAGCCTCCTGAATACTGGCATTACAGGCATGTGCCACCATGCCCAGCAGGATATCAAATTTTTAAACTAAACAGCATGTGTTTGCAAATTATGTAATACTCAACATTCTCAATTTTCAAAAGTAAACTTTCTCTGAACTTATTAACAAAGTGATGAAATCAGAAAGTGACTTAATCTCTCCAAATATATACTTCTACGAGCAGCACGTTTAGTTGTTTGTGAAGCTAGTACATGAACCTATCTTCACTTTCACCCCTTCCCTCCTCTCCCTCCTGCTCTACCTCGAGCCCCTTCCCCGAGGAGATCCACCTCCCTACTTCCTATTGTCTGTATTTTGCTCTAGCTTGGATTCGTGTAAGAGCAACCGTGTGAAACAGCATGTGTGTCTGATTCATTTCACTTAGTATTATGAGCTCGAGGCACATCCATTTTCCTACAAATGACTCAAGCTTACTTTTCTTTATGGCAGAGTAGTACTCCCTTCTGTGTAAACATGCTTGCTTTACACATCTGTCTGTTGATAAAGACATGTGAGTTACTTTCAAGATTTAGCTAGGATGAACTGTGCTGGCATAAACTACTCTTTAAAGTTCTGTATTTCTTTTACAAAATAAAAATATCAGTAAGTTGACACCATAAAAATTATGAGGGCCAGGGAGATGGCTCAGTGGAATAAGCACTTCGCTGGCAAGTGCAAGGGCCTGAGTTCAATCCCCGGGTCCGGGGCTGGTGGGGGGAGGAATATATGGATACACTGTAGTTAGAACCCAACTTTATTGTTACAACCAATTTTATTTACAGAATATAAATCTCTTCAAAAAGATACATTCCTTCATTTAATCAATGGTAAAAAGCTTTACTAATCAGAAATGAAGCCTAAACATCACTTATGTTTCAACAGAAAAACAAATAGCTTCATTAAAAGTTCATGAACATATAACAAAAATGTAGTTTTACTTAAGCAGTTACATGAATGAGGCTGTTTTTAAATTTTCTTCACAGGCAATGCCTTTTCTGCACAGAATTAATTTTACTTAAATTAACAGCAGTAAGAAGGTAAAAATTAAATTTTAAACATGAAAATATGCAATGAAAAACAGGAAGTATCTCCATTAGCAAACAGATTAACAAATTCTCAGACACTCAGATACTTTCTGAGGCATATCAGAACACCCACATTGAAGGTCGCATTCACTGGAGAGGTATCGGTACATATTCAGTGCTGAGACTCTCTGTAGCACTTACAGTATATACAGAGCAGCATTATACTACTATAGTTCACGTTTGATGAACACAAACTTCAGCTTTATGCCAGTTTCCCAACTCAACATACAGTTAATGTGATGACAAGTACTCTTCATTTTTTCTCCTTGCACATGGGATAATATCATGTCTTTTTCCTTAGAGTGATAGTGTGTTCTAAAATTCAAATACTTCATATCATGGAAACTTGACCTAGCTGTACAAAGGCTTCTAAATACAGTACAGTCAAAAAGTTCCTTCTTTGCAGATTCCATTCATTTATCCTTTAGCAGATACATACAGAAAACTAACAATTATTGAACAATAAAAACTTAAGTATGTCACTACCTAAACTTCAGTAGCAACACACCACAACTAAAACTATGGGAAGCAAGCACTCTCATCTCCACCGCCTTTAGGGGGCTCCTTCCCAAGTTACAGGAACTAGTTTACATAGATACAACTGGATTTCAAACTATCTCTGAAAAGTTCCTTGTTAAAAGTTTTGAAATTTAACTAACAGCCTACAATTCCAATCAGCTAGGTTATTTCTTAGTCTTTACTGACTAGTTAAAATACAATTATACAATGTTTTCAATTTTTATGAATCTCTTAAATTTTGTTAAAGTGATTAATCGCAAACATCATTACTAGTTTTTTATCAACATAAAATAAGAATAAGGGCATTTAATAAAAAAATAAGATAAGGGCGTTTCAGAGAGCAATATTTTCATAATGAGAAAAGCTATAGGATTCATAGTGAATACAGATATAATAGTATTTTAACCCTGTTTTATAATGTCAGTAGTATACTAAGTATATATAGCACAGAAATGACAAGAAACAAAATTTCAGGAGGAAAGGACACTAAAAACTTGAGTTTGAGATGCCTCAAACACAAAAAGCATTACAGAGCTTATGCATTATTTTTGCTCATATAAATAGTTCAGATTTTCTTTCCATAACATTGTGATCCCAAAATGAACTTTTCAGTGTAAGAACTGTTAAATGTTTAACTCACCAGCATCTTGTTAACTTCAGCTTTCTAATATTCAAAGTAATACAAACCTCAAGTATTTTCTTTTGTTGCAACACTTCCTGTCTAATTTCCAAAAATGGGGGAAAATTATATAAATGGTAAATTTTTCTGTTTAAAGACATCAAACCCAGGAGTTAACACTATAATCACAGCAGGGATACATGTAGCAGGTAAAGGTGACTCAAGGTAACAAATTTCTCTTTTTTTAAAAGGATCAAAACAAGATGAGTGCCTTACATGTAATTAAATTTCCTAGTAAAAGGACATTCTGAAATACAACCAACCAAAGAAAAATCAGATTAAATGTATTCTGAAATAAAAATAAAGCTACTTCACCACACACATGTAATTCTTTTTCCATTGTGCATAATTACTAGCATTTGCCTTCTGTCTAAAGCTGTGCAAGATGCTGCCAATAACTAAACTCTCATAAAGTACAGTTAACTTTGTCTATCAACTGAATATTAAAAGCTTAAATTTATATTACTTTTGGGCACAGTATAAAATACTTCTAAAGAGCTTAAGTCAAAAAAAAATGGGTACTTTAATTGTATTATGAAATAATGAACTCAAAAAATAGTACAGAAGACTTTGGTGTGAAAAAAAATACATGATTACTTTTAAATGTGGAGGTTTAAGCTTTTAATTGACAGTGTTTGGGGGCAGTTTCCTGATGTCTGGTATAATATACATTAATGAAGTTAAAATAGTTGTAGCAAAAAAACCCCCAAAAACCAGAAGTAGTTGTCATTAAAAAAATTAGCTGTATCTTGTCTTTTACAATCATACAACTTTAGTGACGTCATCTGAGACATGCTTAAATTGAAGGGAGAGATAGTACTTATTTCTTATACGTATATGGGATTTAGATTCATACTGAACTTCAAAATTTTTTGTAGAAAATGTTAATAATTCTAAAATGAGAAAAGATAATACTTCAGTTTGCAATCATTAAATCATATTTAGTTTTTCTTAGCTTAGAACTGTGACTCAAGAATGGACATGTATTATTAGTGACAGTATATAAATTTAATGCCTCCAGGAGTCGAACCTCACAAAAATTAATAGCAACTGACAAATGGAGGAAAGTCATATTAGGCACTGAGAGGCTAAATAAATAAGTACAGACACTGACCAAAGCTGATAAACCCTATTTCCAGTTCCTGTTATCTCACTGTGCAGCCAGAAGTGTTGGCTATTTCCAGTCTAAACCAACAAGCTGGATCATTTCCGGACAGGAAAATGTCTACAAAAGGGAAGAGAATTCAAAACAACACACAATCTCATATGCAAGATACAATTCACAATAATTTATAAGTTTTTATTTACACTGTTTTATATACATCCAGGCAGACCTAGTTGATGAGTTTTGTGCTCATATTGATCTCAGACGATCATGTGAACAGCATGATTCACTACCACGTCTCTTTGACTTCCAGAAAATGGTGGTAGCAGGGGGTTAGGAGAGAAAAAAATCAAACACTACTTGTCAGATAAAATCATAAATGTATGGAAGGGGAAAAAAGGAGGGGATGTGGAATTTTGCTTGTTAAAGCATCCAGGCCACTATGGTCTACTGACTAACATTAAACAAACATGAATGCCACATCTAACAACCATTTTCCTATTTACAAAATGAGCTTACTATCAGTTGAGCGATTACGTAAGGCATTCAAGTTCCTCAGCTTTAATAAAAAGGCAACTGATATCTCAGCAAGCCACAGGTCAAAGTTCAGAAGGATGAATTCAGAGAGCCATTGAAATTTACCCTCCTTTAGATTCCTTTAAATGGTCAATATAAAGGGAAGTAATTCTGAACCCTATACAAACCTGCACCATGATCCAATAAACCTGTACAGGAAGTAGGAGCATTACAACATCCCAAATCCAGGCAAAGTGGGGGCACTATTTTGTGTTGTGTATCTTAATTTGTTCCCAAGATCCACAGCATACTTGAGGGCTAGTTAACCTAACAGCTTTCATTCCTGGTAACATTCACTTCTAAATGTTCTCTCTGAAACAGCTACAGTCATGTCACAGCTAGCAGCTATGCAGTCTACCCGCAATGGCTCCGTGAATCTCTAATCAAAACAGGTACAAGTAAGACTATTGAGTAAGGTAGAAAAACGATCACTCCTCCTTCCCCCATAGACCTACATGATATACACTCTTGCATTTTAAAAGGCAAAAAGGAAAGAAGCAAAAGTATTACATATTCTTTATCATTCCATGATAATGTTCTAAACATAGATGAAAATTCCACCAAAATCAATTTATGAAGTTCACTTTAACATTATAAAAAGCTATTAATTTTTATTTAATTGTTCCATCCATTTAGTCAGCTAGGCAAAATTATATTAATTTTACAGTAATATGGTTTATAAAAACAGAAATGAACATTTATAACATTGGGGAGGTAGAAACCAAATCTTGGTCTAACACTGTTACAGATACAAACATAGCAGATCCTACTTATGTAACTAGAATTCACCTTTTAAAATGCCCTTTAAGTGTTTAGACTTACTTTATTAGCTTTAAACAGCTTGAGATAATCCAAGTATTTTAATGCACTTGTCTGAGAATATAAGTCATTTGGAATAATACATCAGACTCCCCAGATGATTTCTCAGAGGATAAATTTGTAGTTGCATACTTGAAATATGCAGATCCATTATGCTAACTTTGTACATGAGCACTTAAGTGACCAAAGTGCAAAGCTTGTCAGACTAGTTTTCTAAGTAAAGTTAACCATGACTGCTCATCTTCGCAGAGCAGCGCTCTAGACTTGAAGCCTTCTTAACTATTCCAAAGCACTACCCTCCTCCTATATAACTGCTTCCCTCTTACCCCTGTACAAAACAAAATATATAAAAACACAATAAAAGCAACAGAAGCCCTCCTACCATGAATATTTCTGCTTAATTCACATTTTAAGATGGTTATTTTTCAGATTGTAAGTGTGTAAGACCACTATCCTACATGTACCCTAAAGCTTTATCTGACTTTCTTAACTGCCTCAACATATTACTCTGACATTACAGGTATCAAGTCATCACTATCACACTAAGGTCACAACAAAACAAATGAAAATTCCAAACTAGGAAGTAAAAGAATGAATCTGAATAGATTTTTAAAAACCTTAATCTAAATAATAATTTGTCTTCAAGTATGATAAATTTTGAGTATTTGAAAAATTAGCAATACAAACAATTATTTAATATAAAAGAAAGCATCTCAAGTAAAATACAATTTTTAGTTAGAAACAATTTGATAATGTAAAACTTAAGCAGTAACTGAAATGACCACATTTAGCATTTTGCATACATTTTTCAATAAAGATTTTGGTGATAATCTTTATTCTAAGATTATTTGGTAAATATGTTTATATTGCCAGACTACATAGACAAGAATTTAATTCTAATTTGTACTTCCCCTAAAGAAAATACGTTTTCCAATATTCAACTTAAAAAGATGGACCCCACAAAGACAGCGAATGCAATTTTCCCCTCTGCATTCATAATCTTATATGACCATCCTAAGTTATCTATACCAGTCAGTGACTGGCATTTCAAAAGCAAACGATGTTTCATACAGTGAATCAAAATACACTGAACAACCAGAATTGTTTTCTAAAATCAATCATAACATAGAACTTTAACAACACTTCTCTAGAACACTGACACATATATACTTAAGAGGAAACTGATGAAAGCAGTCATAGAATCATGTTAAATTTATAATAAATAACCCACATGACATAAATTATGAAAGGCTTAAACTGACATCTTTATACCTTTTGCAGATCTAAGATATCGCTCATTAACCACATTCTGACAGCAATAGGTATATTTCTTGACATCATTCAGTCTATTTAAAAAATAAGATTGGTTTTTTAGAGGCATAATTTGTAAAGCAAAATAACCAAATTAAGTAACAGAATTTTAATGGATATTGGCTTTGTGGAATTTCTTAAGAAAAAAAATTCACAACCATCACTCAGCTACTGAGAATTAATTAAATCTCTTCTTTATTCAGGCACTTTTAATGCAGTAACCTCAGGCTTCATTTTAAAGTACTGGTTAAAACGAACAATTGCATACCTAGGGAGAAAACAGAATGACAACAAAATTAGTGAAATTCAAAAAACTTTTCATTTTATTTTCACTCACTCTCTAAGCTTCCTAAGTTTTCAAAGGACAGATTTTTAGTTTACTGCACCACCTACTGGACAGTTTGCCAATACTGAGAGCACTGAACAAGCTTCAGTGCAGGAGATTATAGACCAATCATCAAATGTATATAGCCTTTGGAATGTAATCAAATAATAACAACAATGTTCCCCTTGAGTTCTAAATGTTAATTCAAACAAAAGCAGATACAAATGGCATTCACGTAAAACATTAAACTTACCCAAGGAAATCAAAGTCAATAGTAGAATATTTGGCTTGAATCAAAGCCCATAATCCCCAAAAGAAATGAGAAGCCTTAAAAGGAGAGACGAAAAAGACTTATGAGGACCTATTTCTTTGTAAAACAAATGGTTAATTCTCTTATTCATCAATTATATATACATAATTCTTTGTTATTAAAAACTGAAACCAATATAAAGCCAATGAAATAATTATATTTTCTTAAATACAAAAAGTTCTCATTTCAATGAAAATAACTGATAGCACATAGCATTTTTTCCAATATTCAAACCTGAATGTTCAACTAAAAATTGGAATTTGAGAAAAATTGTATTGATTTTAGTACTATAAACTTCTGGCACAGTGGCAGTCCTACAAAATTAAATGTATCAGTATTTTCCGAACAGTTAATGTTCAATTACCAAAAGCATGCACAGGTAGATGAACTTTAAGGTTCCAGAGTAAAAAAAAAGTGTTATGTTATTACATATTGCAACTGAGCTTAAAAAACCATTTGTCACATTTTGCTACAGTATCAAAAAGAATATACACAATTATTTGAAAGGGGAAAATATTCCTCTTTCCAACAACGCATGTAAGTGAAGTTATACCCTCCATATACTTCAGCTGAAGCACTGTTCCTACAGTGATGGAATATAGAGACAGATCCAAAGATCTGTCTTCAGTTCAGGAAGTCATTAAAGAAATGTGCAGAAATAGTACTCTTCATAAATTTTTACTTTTTTTTTTTAAAAAAAGTGGTATTTATCTTAGATGTGGTGACTTTATTTTCAGTACATGTATCCAGTAAGCACTTCAATTTTTTAAAATTTCTAATATGGTAAATACTGATAAGCTGCATAAAAAAAGGCTCACAGAGGTCTTTAAACAGTTTTTAAACATAAAAAAGTTTCTGAATTTAAAATATTTGAGAATCACTAGTCTAAATCACACTGACATATTTTAAGTGACACAAACTTATCCATGGCTGGTATTAGTCTCCCGTATATTAGAGTGGCTTCATATGTTAGACTCTTAACAGAAGAAGCAACAGAAGTCAGCAATTCAGTACAATGTATGAGTTGCATTTCCAAAAAGTGAACTTAAATACAGATAAAATAATATACTTGAAGTATTTTTTACATTTGGAAGTTATGGATATGTACATGGTGAAGGGTAAGGGTGTGTGTGTGTGCGTGCGTGCGTGTGTGCGTGTGTGATCACGGCTTTTATTGCTGTCTCTATTAATGATCCAAATTTCAGTTTCTTCATACTATTAAGCTTCAGGCTATCTCTAAGCAGAGTCTCCCACAAAAGCACTAGTGAAAGAGGACACCTCAGTCTTTAATCAGACTTTGCTTTTCCTAACTGAACGATTACACTTGAATAATTTTAGAACTCATCACTAGGTGAATGCACCTCATCTACTGCACATGCTCCCTGAGAGGAGTCTGCAGTGTTCTCCCCTTTGCTGTGAACTAAGGGGAAAGAGAATTCTCCTTGATTCATGAAATCACTGTTTGAACTTCTACCTATTTTCACCTGTTTGAACTTCTACCTATTTTCACTGTATAGACTAGAAATCCATTACAAAAATAAAACTCTCATAATCAATGATTAATACCGTCAAATGTTATCTATGGTCATATCAAGTAAGATACGACCAAATAGTCCCTATGACCACATTAGGTAAGAACTAATAAGCTTACATTTGCCTTATTTTACAGCAACTAAGTCATGATTGATTACCCTTCCCACAACTTCTTCACAGTACAGAAAAAGGCAAGTTTGCAGCTATATAAGACATGCATGAAAAGATGATAAAGGAGAAAGTCTGAGGGTTTGCTTTTATTTCACTCTACATTCCCGATAAAGTATTCCTTCAAACACCTGGGAGGTGACATATATCTAATGATGCTCCCAGGAATTAAAGATGACTTAGAAAGAGAAGAGAATAAGTTCGTTGGTTAAAAAGAAGGTAGAGCCCACTTCCTATCATACCCTTCCTATGTGAAGACAGCAAGGCAGGCCCTGGTGCAAGAAAACAAAGGATAAGCAAGCACAACACAAAAGATCATGGAATTTGGATAAAAGAAGAAGAGGAATTAAAACAAAAACTAGTTGAATAAATAAAACATTTTCAATGGTTTCTTAATGAGAAAGAACTGGAAGGTGATGTCAGGCCCTCACAGTATAAATAAGCTTACTACATAATGCTTATTCAAAAGCTAAACATATTTAAATTCAGAGTACATGCTACAAGGAATACTGAGTCTACAAGTTTCGTGTCTCTATCAACTGCCCTTTATCCTTTTCCTATCAGATGTCTTATTCAGTATGTGACACATTTTATAAATGTATTTACCTTTCATAAAGATATTTTTTCTTAAATTAGGTTAAAGGAATTTCTCCCAATTCTAATTTGCTACAACTTCTAAACTGAGATGCGTGTTAAATATTAGCCCCCAAAAGTTACTTGGTATATCTTACTTGCTGCTCTAAATCTGAAGCATTTTTGAAGGACTACTTTAAGCTGCTTCCACTCTACCCTAAACCAGCCCAGCAATGTTCTTTATACCTAATGAATACTTAGGAGGAGCTTCCTGATCAGACCGGAAGTAACTGTATTTTTAATGCCATGTACAAATAATGACCATGATATCCAAAGAGGTGTTAAACACAAACGCTTCCAAGTAAATCCAGTTTAGCTTTCTAAAAGCAAGCAAGACTGCTAACTAAGAATTAGACATGTAGAAATTAGTAAGATCAATGCCTTATGAATGAAAAAAATTAAGTGAGCACATAGAAAAATGTCAACTGCAGCAGGGATAATACTCCTCGTCACCACAAAATCATCTAAACAATGACTTAATAGGAGAAAAGAAACCCTGCATTTTCTACTGTAAACTCATGCTTCAATAGAATAAACAAAAACAGTAGGCACTGTAAGCCTGGCTAGGGAGTGTGTCACTAATTGAAGCAACAGTTCTACTGAAAATAGGCACGAGAGCCGCGGTTAAGCACATGCAGCACAGACCCTTACCGGCAATGCAGTCGGAGCAGCCTCAGGGGAGCGTGCCGCTGCCAAGATTACGGGCCACTATATTTGTGGGCCACGTAAGGGTCGATTTGTAAAGACAACTGGGCGGAAAGAGCTAATATAATTGCTTGGTATTCAACTTAACTGTTTAATATCTTGGTTGAAAGCTCATGCTCATGTACCATTTTGTCCTCAGAGAATTTAAATGTGTTTCTTAAAAAATAAAGGACATGAGTCAAGCATGGCAGATACTGCCTGTAACGCCAGCTACTCAGGAGGCTGAGACAAGAATACTGCAAGTTCCAGGCCAGCCTAGATAACTAAGCAAGACCTTTCTCAAAAAGGATCTGGGGCTGTAAGTCAGCGATAGAGCACCTAGGTTCAATCCCAGTATCGCAACTAAAAATAATAAAAATAATTTAAGTTAAAAACCCATAAAGAAAAGTAGATTTTTTGAAACTAAGAAAGCATTAACATTATCACAGGAAACAAATAATTGTTTATTAAGAAAGGTCAAGAAGACAAAACAATGGATTGGGTCATAAAAAATATAATTCTTCTAGTTTTTCCAATCCACTAGTTTTTCCAATCTACTTTTAGCAGTGAGATGTGATGAGCAAATGTACTATGGAAAACCTTGTTTCCTGTAAGTTTTCCTTTGATTACATGTATGTTTATAATACAAAGAAATAGACACAAGAAACAGTTTTATATATTAATCCTAACCCTAACTTTCATTCACTGAGAACCTACCAGAGGGCCAAGGACTGGTCTGCAGGCTGTGGAGATAATAGTTGATGAAACGATAATTTTGTTCTCAAAAGCAAGGCAATGAGATAAAACTGTAAATAATTATGTTTTTTTCATTATTTTGAACAAAAGTTCACAAAACTGAAAACTGGAAATTTAGAAGCTTTTAAAGTTATATTAAGAATCATTATTTACATTCAAACTTACCAATGCAAACTGATTAACTTGGATGAAAAGTACTTCTACCTCCTTTTCAGTAACCTCGCTCCTAAAACCCTTATATTCTTTGTAGGCTTCAAGGTAAGAACGCAGCCATTGGCTTTGTAGCTCTCTATCTGGATAAAGACTATAGTCAACATCGCTTACACCTGAGGGGGGGGAAAAATACATGGGCAGTTTTTAAAACACATACTCTTCCATATATCTTAATAATTACCACCACCATTTTTTCATAAAAACCTAACAAAATCTTTTCATTGCTGATTGCAACAGTACATGTTAAATAACATTTATTAAAATAATAAACCATTCTGTTCCAACTTAATGTCTAACTCCATTACCATAATCAACCTCCACTGCTTCAACTTTCCTTCAAGGTGTGGAGCTTGAACCACCTGCATCCAAAGCCCTACATCTGCCACTGAGCAAGTGCCAGGAGGGAGGGTCTTCAGCACACCAAGAGCACAGTTTGGCTCAAAAACTTTAAAGTGTGGCTCTAAAACTCTTTGAACATGAATTGGGGTAAGAAGTACATATTTTACTGAGACCTTATACGTGTACCTATTACTATGTTTCACAGAACAATATATACTCTATCTTTCAACTCTAGTAGTTCTATTTTTCCATTCTTTAATTTAAAAAAACCCTACAAATCTGATTTCATGATCTACCGTTTGAAAAATATAAATCTAGAAGATACGGTTCTTAGCCGACAAGATACCTCAGCAGTCTAAAGCGCCTGCTTGGGCAAGCTTAAGCAAGCACAGGGACTGAGTTTTTATCCCCAGCATCACAGGCTGCACCAGCCCTGCCCTCAGAGCAGGCTGAGGTGGCCAAAACAAAAGATAGCGGTTCTTCATTAAAGTGATCTGAATATCTAATTTTGCAGCTTTTCTTCTTCCATCAGCAATTTTACACTGCACCTACAAAAAAGAACTTACACTTTCTTTCTTCTTCTCTGTAGCATGTTCCTTTTTCTTATACTTAAATATTCAAATTCTACCTTTCAAAATTTAGCAGTTTTTTCTCTATAAAACTGCCTGAAAATCACTGTAGTTTGCTTGTTCATATGCACATTATCCATGTTACTAATGTGGTTGCTGTCAGTTATATGTACAATTGGTCTTGCCGCCTACAAATGAGATAGGAAATGTAAGCAGCAGCCAGGCGTGCTGCCACAGGCCTGTAATTTATCCAGCAATCTGGGATGCTGAGGCAAGAGGCTCTCAAGATCAAGCCAAACTTGGCAAGTTAGTGACTTCACAAGATACTGTCCCCAACCTATAAAGGGATGGAGGATGCAGCTCAGAGCAAAGGCCCTAAATTCAATTCCCAGTACACACTCCACATTAAAAAAGAAAAAAAATGAAGCGGCACATATGTGGATTTATGATCTACATATAATAAGCTTGATGGGAGAAAATAACTGGCAATGTATCCATCAAACATTTTCTCCAACTTGTTTGCAAATCTGAAATATATAAAAACATGAATAAAAGAATGTGCACAAATACAAATTCAGCTGTGAAATATTTCTAGTAGGTATAAACTATCAAAGGAATATTCTAATCCTTACAGGACAGTTCACATTTCTAAATACAGAGCATCAAAATGAGCTTTAAATTAATCTTAGTTACATAAAAGCAACTAAACTTGATGATTATAGATTCACATTCAGGAGTAAAAATTAGTAACATTCTCATCATCATAAAGTATTTAAGAAATCCTGAGCTTTAAAAACAGACATTTCAAGGGCCAGGGATATAGCTCAGCAGTATAAGCAATTGCCTGGCAAGCACAAGGTCATGAGTTCAATCCCCAGTACCGCAAATAANAAAAAAAAAAAAAAAAAAAAAAAGACATTTCAAAAGTACAAGTTCACTCTGCTTGTTTCATTTGTTGTCCCGTGCTAGGGATCAAACCCAGGGCCTCAAGATACTAGGTAAATACTCTGCACCACTGAATTATGCCCTTAAACCCAAGCAAATGTTTTAAATGATAATTAGGTTCAGCTGTTGACACCTTAAAGCCTCAACAGAAGCCACTGCTATCAATTTCTCCTAGCCATTATTTTCTGAAGGCAATTATGAAAGAAATCTTAGTAACGAGGAGAAAGAAAGGAAAAGGATCAATAGTAGAAGTATAAAAAGTTGCTCATGTCACCAGCTGATCTCTTAAGAAAAGAAAGTAATTCTGAAAATGCCATTTCAAAGTTAAGTAAGTTATTCCATTATTTAAGCTTTGGATTTTACCTGCAAATTCGTTGAAATGGTTTCCAATATCATATGCCAGGTAGTTGTATCCAGAATATTCATAATCAATGAACTGTACATCACCTATGTGAGACACAAACACAGAGATATTAAGAAATCACATACAAGATCAGAAAATCCCTATGCTATTTGTAATTAAATAGCTTCCAATACTTTGTCTCAATGTATGTGCGTGGTTACATGCACTTCTGAGACAATACAGGTAAGGCTGTGAATTTTATGGCAATGAGCTTTACGAAATTCAAACTAAGTCTCTGGATCAACAGCTTCTCATGAACACTAATGACCACTTTATTAAGGAAATCTAACAGACATTCTGCAGATTTTTAACAAAAGCAAAATATGTTTTCTACCACATGGGGGCATCAGTAACTTAAAACTTCAAGTTTAATTCGTAATAACTATCTTTGGAAACTTAGTCTATACCATTTTAACAAAACCGTAATCTGTGATACCTAACAATAAATTAACAAGCTTATCTACATACAAAAATAAAATACTAATTTTGAAAGACTTGTATTCTGTAAATCTGAAGAGCCATGCTGTAACGCTACTGAATTCAATAGTACTCTTCATTACCTGGAAGACTACATAACTAAGATTTCCATATCTGAGCGGCATTAACATGGTAGCTTTATCTTTTAAAAAGAATGACAGTTTTGTCTCAATATTTCTAAAGTTGAAAAAAATTACATAAGCTAAGTTGATTTCCATTCTAACTTTTGATACATATATACTATATACTTCATTATTCTCCAAAGATAATCTTACTCTCTGTGGACAAGTGATATACAATTTAAGAACTTGTAAGTTTTGAGTAGGGTTTTACTTGACAAGATACAGTTTCTATTTAGACAAAAGGGGGAAAAAAACACACAAAAAAGAAAGTAACACTTTTTAAAAAATGTAATGTCACTGTCTACACCAGGGATAGATCTTTTAAACAAAATTACCATGAGTCACTGTGTACACTTAAGTATCATGGCTTACAGGGGTAAAGAGGTAAAAATGAACAGAGATGACTCTGTGAATAATTTCTAAGCAGCTTATACTGAGAAAATGGTAACAATTCTGTAGTCATCCTACTTGTGAGGTTAAAAAAAAAAAAAGACACACTGGCTATGTTCATTGGCATTTCTCAAATAAAAGTCTATAAACTGTAATGCTTTTTTTAATTTTTATTTTATTTATTTATTTTTTTTTGGTAGTCTCACTACACAGTTCAGACTCGTAGTGATCCTCCTGCTTTCAGCCTCCCCAGGCGCTGGGATTACAGATTACAGCTAGGATTACCTTGTGGAGTCCCCAGCTCAGCGCACCCTGGAGACAGAGCCGGCACAGCATGTGGTACTACGGATTGAACCCCAGTCCCTGCACTTGCCTAAGCAGGTACTTAGTCTGCTGAGCTATCTCGCTGGCCCTTATAATGCTCTGATGTAATATGTAAGTTTAACTTAGGCAAATACTAATCACTGATTATATTCAAGCAGAGAAAAAAAATTACATGACAAGAATGTCATGGAAAATGCAAGGTTTTATATAAATGCAACACGTTTTCAAATATGTAACTGTATTTCACATAACTATAAATCTGTGTGAAGAGCTGCTGATGTACAGCTCGGTGACAGAGAACTTGCTAACATACATAAGCCATGGGTTCATACCCCAGCACCAGGAAGAAGTTTAAAAAGTCACACCTCAAGTAAAAACCTAAGGCACCAAGGTATGTATCAGTTAGCAAAACTGAATGCATACTGCTACAATACATACTGCATTTTTAGGTGTTGGTGAGAATGAATCATCACTGCAATTTCACCCCAATTATTGTATTTTTGAATTTTCAGAACATTATTCAACATAAATTCGTATTGTTAACTAAATCACTTTGTGAAATTGCAGAAAGGGAACCTGGAATGGAATATGTTTTAAAACTTCTTTTCTAGAGGTTATAAGGAGTGGGAGAGTGCCACATGATCAAATATGAGCATCCCTGAAAATCAAACAAACCAACACCATGAAAAAAAATTTCATTTTCAAAAATAAAAATTAAGGAATTAAAAGTGGCATACGAAAAAGATACTAAATTAGTCAATATGATTCAAATTATTAAAATGTTCCTATAGAGAAAAAGAAACATACTACATGAGGGAAAAAAAGATGAATGAAAACCTTAAAGACAAAATGTTTTATTTGATTTTATTACAAGTGTTAGACAAGTGACTTCTTTTGTTTTCCTATTTTTTAAATTATTTTTAGTATTACTTTTTCAGAGGAAAATGCTATTTTAGAAAACAACATCAATCCTCTATAAAAAACTGTTCATAAAAGACCAAACACAATGATTCAGAAATACCTAACCACAAAATGTCAATCAGGACATGAGCTCTATCAAGGCACACACCTGAGCCTACTAATACATAACTTTTAAAATTGCAGCTGTTGATCACTTTAACTTTTTAAACACAAATTCTTGTAGTGGTCATATCAACTGTTACATGCCAATAAAAATACACAGCCCAGTCTCGAAGCTTACTTTTGTCACATAAATAAAAGCTTCAATTTCACCTTTAATTTTCAAATTATATTTAAAATTTAGCAAATATAGTTAAAAATGGCAGGTTAAAAACATGCCTGCCTATAAACACAGTTTAATTAAAACACAGACCAGTTTAACAAAATTTGTTTCAGCATGACAATTTTAGCAATGACTTTTCGTAGTAACATTAATTCATTAAAACTAGCCTTTATTTTTAAATGCTATGTTGAGCTTATAAATAACAAAATTTAAAAATAAGAAAATGAAGCTAACAAGATACAGATGAGGCTGTTACCAGGCTCCGTGCATGTGAACAAGTGATGCGATAAACCTCCAGTCAGTGCGTTTAAGAAGCACGGGTGCGCCGCCACATGGCAGCAACAAGGGCATACCTAATCTGTAGCAGATGAAGAAAATTTGGCAAACTCACATTTTACAAGACACAAAGCTTAAAAGGAAAGAACTTGTTTTAAAATCTGTATTAACTATTCTTTTTCAAATTATTACAAACAAAGTGGAACTCAACCTTAAATTTAATCTTCTGCAACAAAGTAAAATTAGGCTTACTGCCTTATTTAGGGTGCCAGAAAAATCAAATTACAGTATTAGAAAATGCTTTCCTATCAAAACAAAACATTCTCTCTCTTCTCCTACAAATGTAGTATTTGATTCCAAAATGTTCTATGAACTGAGGTTTCCAGGGTGGAGGGCATTGATACACTCCCTAAAGTATTCTATGCGTATTACTTCTAAAGGAGGAATTCTCAGTTTGCAAAATTATCGAGGGACCGTTGGCCTCTAACAGAAAAATCCTGTAGTCTACAGCCTAGCACTAACTTTCATCTTTACGTGATTAGCACAATGACAAACACATAATGAGTAAAGGGTATGACTAACATATAGAACACTAATTTCAATTTTAAAGGCTACATTCTGGAGGGGTTTTAAAATTGTTTCTTTCATATCTTCACTAAAGTAATAAAAATCTACACAATAAGTTAAACTGTTTAAATCTCAGTATACTAAGAGGTCTTCAATTTTTTAAAGCATTTTAAAACCCAAAACGTAACTTACTAGCTATGACTACATAATTTTGTCACGTGACACATCTTTGGATTCTTTTATTTTGTTGTGAAGGATAAAGAAATAAAAATGAAAAGTAAAGCAGTCAAGGAAGAAACTTAAAAATCTTTCCAACTCATTTATTCTGCTCTTAGGCAGGTTAATAAGAAAACCTTCTAGTGTGGAAACGAGCGCCCGCGCACAGTGCTTGGGGCCCAGCTGCAGCACAGTGCACACCACTTGGGAGGTGCTGTCACAGGACTGTTCTACTACATGATACACAGCTTCCCGGAGGGGCAGTAGGGGTCCTTTCACTTTTCATCATGAAAGCCACAGCAGTTAACTCCTAGCACACGAGGAGGAGTCTAAAACCCACTGGGGTAAATGGAGGATTGGCAGGGCAAGCTGAGACGTAATAACTGCATATGCTTAAATGGGGAGGGCACAAATAAGCATAAACTACTTCAAAGAGTGTGATGCTTCCTGTCATTCTTATCAAAATAAATGAACACAGCGGGCTCAACTGCATTTGTTTAAGAAAAAGAAAACCTAGTTACAATTTTAGATCACTAGGAGTTTTTAAATTCATTTAGATTTCTTATTACCTGACTGAGGAGGATATTATATTTTGCTAACCAGTGGTCCAGATTATGAATACAGGGTTAAGATCATCCTTCAGAAAAAGATTATCCTTCAGAAAAGTACGGGAGGGCTGGAGAGAGAGCTCAGCGGTCTAGGTGCCTGCCTGGTAAGCACAATGACCCAGGTTTGATTGCCGGTACTGCATGTTGTGCTGCCTGCCGGCCACAAAAGCAGGTGTGGGGGTGCACACCTGTAATCCCAGGGCTGGGGAGGCTGTGACAGGAGGATCACTACGAGTCCAGGCCACGTAGTGAGACCCTGTACCAGATACATACATACATACATTAATAAATAAATAGTTTTTTAATTAAAAAAAGGAGACATATGGGAAACTGTCTTGGGTGATGAAAATGTTCTATACCTTTTATAGGAGTTTGAATTACAGGTATGTACACATTTGTCAAAACTCACTGGGCTGTGCAAGTTAAAATTCTGAGCTCAGCTTCCCAAGCACCTGAAACTACAGGCACAGAACCACCACTGTGTCTTCCACCTTCGTATGCCCTAAGCCTTGTACATTACCCTACAATGAAACCCTGACCCAGTGTTACTCATGGTGAAGCGCTGAGGTAGGAAAGTCACTGATGCCACAACTCACTATGAAATACATAAAAATAAACAGACAGAATGATGTGAAAAGCAGAAACTTGTCAACAATTCTAGACTCCAGGTGTCAGCTACATGGGTGAATACACAAGTTTTTTAAATTTTGCTTGAAAATTTTCATATATATGGGAAAAGAAAAGCATGTTATCAAGTACGTATACTCATTTATTCAAATTACTCCTTTTGTATCAAATATTGTGTGCGACTTTTCTACCTCTGAGTATGGGGAGATGCTCCAAACTGGCAGAGAGCTACATATGAATATGAACCCACTTGTTTTGCACACAAACATATTATATGGTCATGTACATATTTTAGTTACTCCACCATCAAATATATTTCACTTGTTTACATAGTTTACTATTTCTCAAGACCATACAGGCCTCAGCCTACCATGAATACTCTTGAGTCATCTATAAACCTCTTAGCAAAACTAATCTTTATTCAAATTTTAAAATAAAACAAAACATTCTGAAACAACAGCACTTTACATTAAAAATGACAGTGTGGATAATAGAGCCAACCAAGGGACTAAAAATGATGATCCATCCACTATTTATATTGAGCAAATCTCAAAAAATCTGGTTTACTATAGATGTAAGTCCAAGAAAATGCTTTCCTTTTCCACTCATTTGTATCTGCTTAAAGAACTACAAATCAGCTTCTTGCATTTTGTTGACAAGAAAATAGAGATCTCTCCTGATACCTGAAATTATACTGTACCTCTTTCCTTTCTGTCTTTTTTTTTTTTTTTTTTGCGGTACTAGGGATCAAACTCAGGACCTTGTGTGTGCCAGGCAAGCACTTATTCCACTGAGCTATCTCCCCAGCCCCCCTTTCTTTTTTTCAATGCCTATTTTGTGGTGCTAGCTATGCTTGACTTCAAGGCCTCACATGAACTAGACATGTATTTTAACAATGAGTTACAGCCTCAGACTTCTTTCTTTTTTGAGACAGGGTTTTGCTAGTAAGTTGCACAGGCTGGTCTCAAGCTTTTGGTCTTCGTGCCTCAGCCTCCCAAGTAGCTGCAAATATGGGTGTGTGGAAGTGTGCTCGGCTAATATATTAGATCCTCGTATGAGCTTTTATGAAGAAATGGAGAACCACCAAACATCATCAGAACAATAAACATTCTGACAAAAGCATTAAGATACACAACAGCAATCTCAAAAACTTTCCAAATTACTTCTGAGGTGGCAACAAAAGATTAGCTGAAGTTAAAATATTATTTTTGAGGTCAGTTAATAATACCCCAGCGCATTTATTAGAAGCTCTATTAATTAGTAATTTAAAAGATGTTTGTCACCTCCTACAGTTTGGGAGCAAGAACCACTGCTTTTGGTTTCTTGTTCCAAATTCTATCTGATCTTATTAAGTGTTCTCTTCCTACCTTTTGGGACATCTCACTAAAGGCAGGGAGAGCCACTGTTTACCAACCACTGAATTTTGCGCACTAACTTTCATCTCTAAAAATCCTGACAGCCATCACTAACTCTGACAGAAACTCCCTCATCCTCCAGCAAGCTGAGGACAAGCACAGGCAGGAAGCATTCCTGCGATACACCCAGCCCCAGGAGGGGTACGTGTGAAAATGGAGGCAAAGGCCAAGGTGCTTGTCTTCACGTGGACTCTGTATATAAACATTTATCTATACATACAGATATACATACACACTTTTAAATTTTTAATCTCTGAAATTATAATGGAGAGAAACTAAAGTTGCTCATAAAGACAAATCAAACTGCCATCTCATACTTGGAAGTTTAATTCTTCTAGTTATAACTAATTTTTACCTTTTCATAATCTTACACAGTCAATAAAATGCAAGCTATAAACATCATACAGGTGTTGGTAAACTCTATGTGTTCTGGCCCAATCCAATTCACTCCTATTTTGGGAAATCCTACCTGAACATGGACTTTTCATTCACTTATGGCCTTATTTATGCTGTTACCCAAAGTGGAAGAGTTCCAATAAAGACTACACGAGGGCCCACAAAGTCTAAAAGATGCGCCATTTCAGGTTCTTGCCATAAAATCTGTGGGTCCCTATCTTAGTGTATTATAACTACAACTGACAACTACTAAGTACACAGACCAGGCTATATACTCAGCAATTATCTAAAATAGACATTATCCCTTAAGTTACAAATAAACCAAACTTAACCTCTAGAATAATAACAGAATTATAGTTGCCTGGGAATCTGTTTTTTATTTAGTTGGTCTTAAGCAGGACCTAGAGATCTGCTTTATTCCAAGAATACTGATTCTCAAGCAAATAGTCAAAACTAAATATAAATACTTCTAAAGCAATAAAATAATTGATAAGTGACCTTAGTGTGCTTGGTTCCAGAATCTATATTCTGAGTTATCTTGGTCATGACTCAGTTTTAATATATTTGATTTTGAGAACTGCATAGAAATTTCTAGTTAAAATATACCAAAACTACATTAACTTGGTTGAAAAACATGAAAGGCTTCAAAGTGGTCCTGTATAAATGTATTGAGTTTGACTAAAATTCTTATTTTTGAAAAGTTAAGAGTTTAAACTATACTACAGATGTTAAGGCCAGCCCCTCGGCTTTCATTCCTTTTTTGCACCTTTGTATCTCAAAAGCTGGAAGCCCTGGGCCCCAGTCATATGAACTGCTGATATGAGACAGCCAATGAAACCTGTTCGTGAATATACTATGCAGTTTAATCAATTATTCCATGTGCAAATTATTTAAATCTCAAAATATTCAACTTGGCTCTTACATGCTATAACAAGGTAACCAGTTACATAATCTTAGAATCTGTATTTAAAGTTCTAAAGAACCTTTTTGAGACCACTGGCATAAGCATCAATGCAATGCTATAGTGTCAAACATGAAGGTTTTATACCTTAAACTTACTAAATTTAGAGATTATGAGGGATGTTATTGTCTAACCATAACCAAAGACTTAAGCTAGATGGTTCCATTATCCCTAAGCCATCGGTTCCTAATTTGAAACCTGACACCAAAGACTAGGATAAGCTTTCTTATCATGTTTCCTGGAGTTTTAGATATTCCTGAACATTCAAACCATATTTTCTTAATGCTGAAGTATCAACTATTCACATAGGAATATGATTTTTTCAAATGGATACTACAGGTACAAATTAGCCTTCCTAATGGCATTATAAACTACTGAAAGGGCGAGAAAAACACATAATCTTTCCATAACCTAAAAACATTAACCACAAAGACAAGAAGAAACATGGCACAAAATGGATACCTACTGCTAAAGGGACACAAATACATCAAAATAGTTACTTTTATGGACCTGAATATATTCTTCTATGTAGGAAATAAAATGAAGACACAAAAGTATGCCTGATCTAACTTCTGGCCTGTGTGCCGGGACACACACACACATACACACACACACACACACACACACACACACACACACACAACACACACACCCCTTTGACTTGTGAAAGCCAAATTGAAGCATAAGCATGTTATCTAAAAATATAAGAACTTTTAATATAGCTGATCAATAGTTTAGAGCTGAGCAACTACTTAAATGAGAAGTAAAACATCTAAAATAAAGTAATCTGATTTTTTTGGGCCCTTATTTTTAATGTTAAAAACAAGTTTGCTCTATGAAATGAATATGCAAAAGAAAACATAAAAATAAAAATGGAAGGTTAAATTATAGTCCAAAAGAAATAGCAGATTCTTTTTATTAACTTGCAGTTAAAAATAAAGCTGAGTGTCCACTTCAAATGTAAGATGAAGTCCCTCATTTGAATGTTATTATGTCCTACACTGAACTTAAAAGCTAATACACTGCTATACTACTTAACTAATGTTGTCTACAAATGGCATTGAGATTTGGTTACTACTACGACAAGTACGAACAATAAATGGTCGATAATTCATTAATGCATATTGCCAAGTACTTAGGGTGTACCTGAATTTTAAAACAATCCACCCAAAAATTTCAAATGTTCCAATTTAAAGATGTTAGCTCAGAATGTTTACAAACATAACTTCTAATCCATATTAAAATATCAAATATAAACAATACTCAATCCTTGAGAATATTCCTTTGGTTGATTTTCAAGCTAAAGCTGGCTATAAATACTAAGAAACTTTGTATTAGAACAGTCTCAACTATAATAATAGAAATCCTAAGTAGTAACTTAGTATAATTATGACCATGTTAATAAGAATTCTTTGGCTCTCCCAACAGCACACATTTTTCCTGTCAAAAGCAACAGCTTCACTGTTTCAAGTTCACTTTCTTAAATACTTATCATTTAACCAAAATTGTATTTTTAAATGTCAATTTAGTATCTGAAGGGCATCTACCCTTTAGCAACCAAACCTCAAGCCACTTTACCCATTGATATAATACAACCAATGTTTCTCAGGTAACAAAACAGAAACTCTGAATGCACTATATGAACATTCACAAAAACCATTGCACCTGGTAGTATCAATGTCTACCTCAAAAATATTGCAACTATTTAACAAAAGCTTCTTATTATTACTTTATTAGATGTAAATCTGAACAACTACAAGTATATCCTCCATCTCTGGCTCTCTTCTTAGCATCAACATATATAACAAATCAGCACAATAAACAGGTGATGAAAAACCTAGATACATTTATTTCTAATACTGTTATCTTTCCCAACACTGTCAGAAGACTGTGAAAACAGAAATAAAGCAGTGCAATGTCAATTTGTTGATTTTTCCATAGTCCCCATTACAAGCAGGTACACTTTCAAGTCATAATTAATCAAATAAGTTTTAGAATTATATGTATGTATAAACAAAATCATTTCATCATTTTATACTTAAATATCCAATAGGAACCACAACTATTTCTAACAAACCGATTTTTAAGAACATTTTATACAAATATATATGGCATACTCTTAATTTATCAGTTATCATGACCTTATAACCTAAAAGAAAATATTTAAAGGTTTTATGCATGTTTTAAGCCTTGCATTTGAATTATATTTACTTTTACTCATATAAAGATCAAAAGACAATTAAGAAAAATTTAAAAATTAACCTTTCCTTACTACTGAGGTCAAATACCTACCTTGTTTCTCATTGTAGATTATATTCTTACACAATAGGTCATTGTGGCAAAGCACCACAGGTGAGCCCAGGTTGGAAAGAATTTCCTTCATCCAAGTCATTTCTTCTTGAAGAATCTGAGAGCTTGGGATATCACTTAAGAACCTATTAAGTTTCAAAAGAAGAGCTGCTTGTATATAATGATATTTTTTCAAGTTTGATTAAGTATTAAATCTATTTTGAGTAAGTCTTTTCCATTTAATTACATATGCTACTGAATTAAGACAACTGAAACATGAAGTAAAAAAAAAAATGTGGAAACAAAGTAAATCTTTAGAATGAGCTTCAACATGAATTTAAAAACTGAACAACAGTTAAAATGTGGACCAGTAAGGTTTTAAAAGAACTTATCACTACAAAATTGGAGGGTAAATATACAATTAGCATTAAGTACTACTCTAAAACGCTTTATGTTTATTCCCGTTTTATAAATTTAAAAAGGTATTAAACTACTTAAAAACTATTAATGCCAGGGCCAGCGAGATGGCTCAGTGGAACAAGTGCTTCCCTGGCAAGCACAAGGGCCTGAGTTCAATCCCCAGT
>NDGN011471659.1:0-15857 GCA_002564285.1 Tympanoctomys barrerae | reverse complement strand
GAGTCAAATCAATGGAACCTTGGGAGTCACTCAATATGTGTAGTGAGGAAGAAAGTGAAACCCAGGAAATTATCGGTTTTGTCCCTGGTCCGATCTAGGAAGAAGAAAGCCTAAGAAGAGTTCCTTAGCCATTTTGGGTGCCATGGAGGATGAGGAGACATCACACTTAACTTTGAAAAAGGAGATCTCAGCTACCACTGAGGCACTCTTCATTCACTTGTCCACTTGTTCATTTATTTGTAGTCTTTCACTGAGGATCAGTGCTCTAGCCAGCACTCATCTATAGCCTGGGGTTACAGAGCTTGGTCACTCATGATGTTAAGGGGCTGGTTTCTCTCTAGTAGAGGGGGACATATAAGTACACTGGTGAATAATTTTATACCTTTGAATTTGCATGCCTGTTCTTCAGTAAGTGAAGGGGCAAATAAAGTATGGCATATCTAGACAATAGAAAATTATTCATAAATCTGAAAGAAATGAACTACCCAGCTCAGAGGACACTTACTAAGCGCATATTGCAAAGTGAAAGGAGCCAATCTGAAAATGCTGCATGCTGCGTGAGTCCAACCACTACACATTCTAAAAGAGCAGAACTGTACAAACAGTAAGAAAAAGTCGTAGTTCCCAGGAATAAGAAGCAAGGGATGAACAGGCAGAGCACAGAGAACTCTGAGGGAAGTGAAATTACTCTGTAAGGCACCATGATGAGCCATACATTTGTCCAAAGGTGACAATGGCATTTCAGTGTAGGTTCATTCAGGGTCGCAAATGCATCCCTCTGATGGGAATGCTGGTGGTACAGGAGGCTGTGCATGTGTGGGACTGGGGACATATGGAAATTATGCTTTTTGTGTAAGTTAACAGTAAACTTAAAACTTCTCTAAAAAATAAAGCCTATGGAAACTAGTATTACAAGATGCTAAGTTTGAACAGAATACTGAAGGTGTGAGCGGTCCGGAAGGGCTTCATCATGGCGTTGGCCCTTGACTTGTGACAGAGAAGACATAAAAAGCCTGGGTCATGGTCTGTAGCTTGGCCATGGGCTCTACATGAGTGGTCATGATTTGGAATTCACCAGGCCACCAGTGAGCCCTGCAGTAGCCAAGGGAACCAAGGAGGAGAGCTGGTGAAGAGACTGTAAGCTGGAAGCCAGCAGAGGGAAGGCTAGGTCTCCAACGGAGGAGGAGAATGTGGGGGAGAGACACAGATGCCAGGAGAGGGCTTAAAATGGAGGCAGCAGCTCTGGCTCCATGACAGTAAGAGTGCAGGCCTTGAATGAGGGAAATCTATAAACCCATGTGAATCAATGGAAATCAGTAGATAAGCACAGAGACCTGCTAGGACATCCAGAAGTGAAAGCTAGTTTGGAGGCCAGGATCACTGGACAGTGGACTATTTTCTAATGTCTATGAAATCTGAAATATGGATGTGTGGGTCAGAATGGGTTTGGCCATAGAGCAAAATAAATGAGTTTCCAAGGAAAGAAGGACAGGTTCTGTCCCAGGGGTGTCTAGAAAAGAGGAAACCACAGCCTTTGGCCTCAGAAAACTCTTTCCTTAGAAGGTACAGAGGCCTCAAGTCATAAAACTTTCAGTTTTTGATCCCAAAGGCAAGACCATCTCAAGGACAAGAGGGGAGGATGTGGCAGCTGGAGGTGACTGCCAGTCCCCACATGCCACCAGCCTCTGTCATCTGAGTACATTCACCTAGAAGCCTTCTGGTCCTCACATAGTTGCCCTCCTAAGATGCCAGGGTGTGCGCCTGGCCTTTACCAGAACAGGCTATGAATCTGGCACCTTGGTATCTACCTCGGGTGCTCAGCAAGCCCCCTGGTGCTCCTGTCCTGCGCTGCAGTGGCAAAACGAACCTTCCCCATTTGCTTCACCGAATCTGCCAGTCCACTGCTATCTGGTCACTGGATTCAAGGAGGCATTTTCCCCATGCCCACCACAGCAAAAGCCTCAGTCCATACACTGTACCTCCTGCTCCCTGTCCTAATACTCTTTCCATCCTCCCCACACCTCTCCCAGACCAGCCACATCTGCAGATGTGCAGGCTCTGGAATAACCTGTCCTTTACTACTCCATGGGCCAGACATCTGTGCGCACATATTGTTCCATTTCCATGCTGTTCACAACAAGGCATATCAAGTAATTGTCTTCAGTCACCAAAACCGCTTCCCTACCTTGACCTGTTCTATCCAGGTTTTTTTTCAAATGCAACACTTGCTTCTAGTTGGTACTCAACCTAGTAACCCTTCCCTCTTGTTTGTTTATTATCTACTTGTATCAAAGGTGCTAGGGATCAAGTGCAGAGTCCAAGTTCACTGAACAAGCACTCCACCACAGAGCTACACCACCAGCCCTCCTCTTCCTTTAGGAAGATCCTCCCTTGGCTCCTGGAACACCCTCTTTCCCTGGCTGCCTCCCTTTTCATGGCCTCTTTTCAGACTCTCTGCAGACTCCTCACTCTCTACGGTGGAGGATCTACAGTTTTCCAGGTTGTGCCTTCAACCTTGACCTTGTCCAGTCCCAGGGTCCCCTGCTGCTCGGCACTGTTGGCAGTGTTCTGTGGCTTCTCTTGGTCTCTCTGAGGACCCAGGGGAAAACCCCAGCTCTTATTTACCTGCCCAAGGTGACCTGGGGATGGCACCTCCAGTCCAAGGGCCCCAGAGTTGCCCGATTCCTCCCATGCTGTCCTCGCCAACAGCCAGGCCAGCTATGAGTTCCACCAGTTCTCCATGGAAATTATATTCTGGCTGTCTGACTCTGCCTGTTTCCAATGTTGTTCCCATTGGACACTGCTGTGCTTGAACATTCATGCATACCTGCTCCCTATCCTATGCCCTGGGTCCTTCCTTTAGATGAGGAACCCCCATGCCTGAGGTTCTGCCCCACCCCATGCCTGCTCCTCACATCCAGTGACTGATGGATTCTGTAGGATGAAGGCTGAGTCTCTTCTCTGGATTTGGAAGAGCTCTCAGGGGTTTTCCCAGCTGTGGGGCTTCTCTGGAGATGGGCCTAGGGCTCTATTGCAAATTGGTTGCACTTTACACATTCTTCCCAATCCTGTTGTCCTCACTCCTCCATAGACACTGTTCTGGAGGGTACTTTTCAGTAAGTTACTTGCATGTGAATCACAGTAATTCAGAGTCTAGCTCTTGGGAGACCTGACCTACATCCCTAATCAAGGTCACCTTGATTTCTCCCTCACACCACTACAATGACCATCTAGCCAGTCTCTCCGATTTTGCCTTTGCAAAATTATTCACTGTCTAGAAACCAGAGCTAGTCTCATAAAACAAAAATCAGAACAATGACTTCCCTGCCTTAACCCTTTACTGCTTTGCTGTTGCACTTGAAATAAAATGCCAACTCCCCGGCACAGCCTACAGTCCCTGCTTGGTCTGCTCCAGCTGTGTCTCTGACCTTGTGTCCTCCTACTTGTCTGTTTGCTCAACTCTGCTCCAGCCACACTGATCTTCTATCTGATCCTTATCCCCTGAGAATTTTCTCACTTGATAGCCTTTGCATTAGCTGTTCCCAGAGAATTACAATGTACTTGTCCCAGATCTTTTGAGTGGGACCCCAGCTCAAAGGTCACCTCTCTAGAGAAAGCCTTCTCCAGCCACCTGGTCCAATCAGTCCCTTTGTGTAGCATTTACTGTCATTTCATTCTACCTTATTACCATCATAATCTGGGTCATTTTGAAATCTCATTGTTGATTCATTGTCTTATTTTGTTCTACTTCTATGCCTAGAATGGAATCTTTGCTGAGAGCAGGGGCTGTGTCCCTATTCCTAAGTGACTTGGGGCTACATCTACATTCTCCAGAAGTGTAGAAGCCTGGGAATGGGCAGGCAAGTGAGTGAAAATCACCAGGAATCAGCCTGTGAGAGCATGCACATTCTTGGGTCTTCCTGAGAGATGCTTAGATTCAATGGGAATCTCCTCTGAACAAAACAGAGCTGCTCCAGTCATCAGCATTAAAGGTCACAGAGAAGTCAAGTGCAGGAAGACCCATGCCATCCATCAGGTTTAGTAACGAGGGGTGATCAGCGACCTTCAGCACAGCTTCAGTGGAGTCGGGGAGCCTGAGGAATTAAATTGCAGCAAAACGGGAATGAACTGAAGGGCAGGAAGTAAATACAGAGAACACTTGGAAGATATTTGTCAGGAGTAGAACGTAAAGAGAGTTTGCCATTTCTGTCAATTTTTCGAGCTGATCTTTGCTTGTATAACCTCAGGGAAAGAGCTCATTTGCGACCACCACAAGCACCAGCCAGCAGTCACAGGCCGCTGGTTGTGCCCGCTCTCTTCTAAGCTCTTCCTCTGTGTGTTCATTTTCTATTACTGTGTAACAAATTACTACCAATTTAGTAGCTTAGAACAGTGCCCATCCATTCTCTCACATCTCGGCGGGCACTGACACGACTCACTGGCATCTACTGCATAGGGTCTCACAGGCTGCCATCCCTGTGCCTGTGGCACTGGCTTCTCATTCGGAACCTCCATGGGGACAAATTCACTTCTCGGCTCACTCAGATTATTGGCAGGACTCACTTCCTTGAGACCACAGCACTGAGGGCCCTGGCTTCTTTCTGATGGTTTCTCAGAGTTTTCCTGGAGCCTGAAAGTCCAACCAGAAGTCCTACAGGCCACTTGAAGTTCCTGCTGGCCACATGCGGTCCAGAGTGAGGCCACAATGTGTTCATATACTTCATCGAGGCAAGAAGGAGAATATTTCCAGGCTGCTAAAGTGGAGTCTTCTGGAAGGTGACACAATTGTGGAGTGACATGTCTAGACCTTTGGTAGGAAGCATGACCCAGGTCCCACCCACACTCAAGGGGAGAGGGCTGCACAAAGGCTTGAGCAGCAAGAGGTGGTGTCACTGTGACTCCTTGGTCTGCTCATGTGCATGCAACTCTCTTAATGGCCACAACACCATGTATGAGGTCTTATTATTCTCCCCATGTTCTTCAGGAAAGTGCTGGTGATGAGAGAGAGCAGGGGCAGCTATGGAGCAAGACTCCTAGAGCAACAGCAAAGGGAAGAATTCAGAGCCCAAGGAAGAATTTTAAGGAGAGAAACACCTTAACCAAAGAAGCTAGAGAGGGGGTGTGCAAGGCTGCAGATTAGCTTGTAAAACTGGGTTAACATCCTAGATAACCACCCAAGAGAAAGGGAAATGCATGTCCACATGGAGCCTCACACACAAACGTTAAGGCAGCATTATCCATCAGAGCCAAAACGTGGAAACAACCCAAATGTCTATCAACTGGTGAATAGATAGGCTGAGTGTGTTATAGCAGTCGAATTCCACAATAAAAAGGAAGCAACTCTTGATACGGGCTACTTGGAGGAGCTTCAAGACCATTCTGCTAAATGAAAGAAGTAGACACAAAAGACTGCATATTGCATGATTACAATTATATGAAATGTCCAGAAAAGGGAGATCTCTAGAGGCAGTGAACAGATTAGCAGTTTCCTTAGCCTTCCGGGTGGGAATGAGGGTGACTGCAGTTGGGTTGCTCTCTCTCTAAAGTGATGGGAATGTTCGAAGATCCACTGTGGCGATGGTTGTACAACTCTGTCAATACACTAAAAACCCTTGAATTGAACACTTCAGATGAACAAATTTTATGGTATGCAAATGACAAGTTGTAAAGTGGTTTTAAAATTTTGGGGCAATAACTTGACAGACTACTTTCCCTCCCTGCAGTTGGGGGTTTTCTCTTAGCAGAGAAAAAAAATCATATGCTGAGACAAAGAAGTGCAGTGAGAGAATGTGATGAGAGCTTTGTAGAGAAGGGGACGCAGGCTGAAAAGCCAATGCAGGGACACTGACGAAGCTGACAGATAGAAGGCCATGCTGGCTGAGCTAAGGGTCCAATCCAGAATGGAGACCATGAATTGTCTACAGTATAATATTGTTCATTTCTGCTCCTCTCAGAAACCCAAGTGCCTATGCAGAAAAGTAAATAAATCAAAGAACAGTTGGTTTAAAGCAGGCTTAGATTTTTTTGGATGGATGGAGTAAAAGAGGTGAGGAAGTGGATGGTGTTGGCAGGAATGGGGTCCACATCATGATGCACTTCTGTGGCCAAGGAAATCATTAATGCTGGGGCACTGGGGTGTAGCCTGTGGACTGAGGCACAGGGGAGACTGCAGAGAGCAGAGTCCCCAAGTCACCAGCCAGGCCCAACTGGTGGGAGTGAGGGGCTGGGCATGCAGGGAGGTAGACTATATGTCCAAGACCCTCTACACTTCTGCCCTCAACTGGCACTGTTCTTTTGGAAGTAGGGCACCCAGGCTGAGCCTGGTGGGCTATGTTCTAGAAGTAGAGTACCCAGGCTGAGCCAGTTGAGCTGTGTTCTGTGGCCAGAGCACAGGACAGAACACATAGTCCCTCCTTTAAGAAAGGTGCTCTGTGGTAGCAGATAGGTTTTATAATCTTTTGCAGCTTGGAGAAATAATCAAGAGCAGGGGTTCTACAGCCAAAACATCAGTCTTTCAACCCTGTCTGCTATTTTCAAATTATGAACCTCAGAAAAGTCACTCCAATACTCTTAGCATTAGTACAAATACTCTACACTCACTGGTGGTGCAGCACTGACTGATACTGAGTTCACTTTTCACCCACAGCCCTACAGCTATGCAACAAGGGCTGCTGTCAGCCAGCAGTTGGGCTTGGGACCCAAGGGCAAACTCGCACATTTATTTCTATGACATTTCATCTTGTAAATCTCAACCTCTTGGTCCAGCCTAAGGATGTCTGCTTGATCCCAGCTGCTTGGCAACGGTTCCTCAGCCTCCTGCAGCTGTGTATTGTCCTGCCTGCAAGCAGGTGCCTTTGCCCTGCCCAAAGTCACCTAGAAATCTCAGCTCCTTGGCCCCAGGAGTCTGTGGCTGGGGCGCTTGATCATTCACCCAAGGAAGGAAAATATAAAAACACACAAGCTGGTGAGTCTTCCAGCATTTGTGGAGGTGGGGCACCTGTAATATCTGGTGGCTCCCTGGGGCTCAGAGCCTCCTGTCCTTGGTCACCAGGGCTCCTCTGACAGCAGAGACGATGTACCCCCAGCTTCCCTGCAGGGGGATCGTCCATTCACGCTCTGAATCCCACGGGAAGGAGGATCGATGCTTTTTGTGTCTCCGGGAGACAGACCGTACATTCCTGTAGGACTATTGACAGCCTCGCCTCTCTCTCCCATCTTCCATACTTCATTTGTGAAAAGAACTGTAATTACCCTCGAGGAGTCATCGGAGGAAAAGTGTACAAATTGAAAAGGACTGGAAATGGGCACCTCTGGCTGTGCAGACAACGCTTTCCATATTGAACCCTTCTCTCCCAGCCTGTGTGCTCCCAATTGCCTGGATCTTGGATTTCTGCTGCAGACTCTGGCAGGCTTTGTGCCCACCCTGACAATGGGTGTTTGACACAGAGGGCAGTGAGATTAATGAAAGACCCAGCTTTCCATTCCTTCCTTCAAGGGCTACTTTCTTTTCAACTCCTCTTGCTAAATAGCTTGGGCAATTAATAAAGCTTCAGTTGTACTTCAGTTTTTCTCTCTTTTCTTCTTTTCTTCCCACACAGTTGGTTGTTTACACTGCCTCAACCTAATCATCCAGTGGCCTTGTTATCCGGTCCAGAGACTTCTCTCTTGCCAAGTGTGGAGTGTTCTGGGATTTGGAGATGAAAACATCCCTCTTAAGGGGGAGTAGCTGAGGACAAGATGTTGAAAGCTTTGCCTCAGACCTTGCAAGGTGACCCTGGGCTGGGGTGACCCCGACTTCCTATCTAGCTCCCTGTCAGATGGTACTTTTTGACTTTGAGCCCATTCTGACTTGAGAACTGTATCTGAAAAGGTTTCAGATATTGTTTTTATTTTCATATTTTGTATAGAATTTCAGGTATTAAATTTTTAGATTAGGGTTATCAGCCTGCATTGGTCTTTTAGAGCCACAAATCCAGTGGCTTGCCACAGAAATTTATTCTCTGTAGTTCTGGGGACAAAAACTGAGGTACCAGCAGCATTGGCTCTGGTGGCTTTGAGGGGGAATCTACATGGGTCTGTCCTTGTCACTGGTGGCCATTGGCAATCCTATATAGCTCCAATCCCTGCCTCCATCTCCCCTTGGCTTTCCTTTTCTGCGTCTCTACGTCTTCTCTTTTTGTGTCTCTTATAAGGACATCTATTGTTGAATTTAGAGCCCACCTAGGATGAGGACCTTATCTCCAGCTTATTACCTCAATTACATTTGGGACTTATTCCACGTATTCACATTGCAAGCTTCCAAGTGGATATATCTTTGGAGGGACACAGTTTGCACAGTTGTAGCACACAACATAATGCGTGTGCCCCTGGAACTCAGAGCTTGAGCTATTTCTGGTTCCCTTGCTTGGCCCAGTCCTAGAGCAGAGCATCCATCCTCCTGGGCCTGCAGCAGCTGCTATGTGGCAAGAGGGGCAGCCCTGGAGCAGGTGGAGAGGGAGGAGTGAAGTGACCGCAGCAGCAGTGGGGCTGCCGTGGGCCCCTCCCACTCACCGCTCCTTGGCTGCCTGCCCAGCATAAAGGAGCCCTCAGATACCAACGGGGGCTTGCAGAAGTTGCTCCGAATCCCATCTCAATCCATCTCCTCACTGCATTCCTCCTCCTTTGGTCTCTCAACTCAGAACTCAACCCGACCTCACCCCTCTCACAGGTCATGACAGTGGACTTCCACTGTCCCATCGACCTTCTGAGCTTCCTCCTCAGCCCTGGATGCTTCTGCCGTCTTGCATGACAACTCTGACATCAGAAGCATCTGTTTATAGTTTATACTTATGGCCAGGACCTGTTCTGAACACTTGCTGTACACTAGTTCATTTAAGCTGCACCACAGGCCTATGTGGAAGATGCCATTACTACCCACTCTATTTTATAGATAAGGAAACAGGCCCAGAGAGCCCACTAATTTGCTTGTGACAGTTTCTCCACCTTGCTGCTTCTACATTTGGGCCAGTGCATTTTTGTTGTGGTGACAGCTAGGTGCTTGGTAGGGTGTGGAGCTGCAACCCTGGCTCCCCTCCTAAATGCGGTAGTGAAGGGGTCCTTTGCAATCAAAAATATCTCCAGGTATTGTCCAATGTCCCCAGTGGGGGATGGGAAACAAAGTTACCCCCAATGGAGAGTCACCAGTTTTGGGTCACACACAGTGAATGGCAAAGCCAGGGTGATAGCCCAAAATCTACACTTGTCTATCTCTGTCTGATTGAGCCTCCCCTCGGCTCAACTCTAGCTGGCACTGGAGTCCAAGGTCAAAGTTACCCTAGGTGCAGTGGGGCACAGGTCTACCTGGCCTTTTGGATGCCAGTGCACACTTTTTGAGACAGCATGGGGCACTCTACCTTGGAAGCTCCTGCTGTGGACAGGCTAGCCTCTGGGCCCAAAGACCACAGCTGCACACACACCATAACCCTGGTTTCATAGGCCCACCCTGGGTTCTCCCTGACCTCCTCTCTTCCTAATGGGAACTAGAAACTACCTGATAGTGCTGTCCTGGATCTCATCCTGCCTTCTTAGGGACCTGTGAGGTTGCCACTGTGCTCACAGGATGGAGCAGGGGTGACCTCTCAAGTTCTTTCCACCCTAGCTTGTGTTGATTCTAGGGACAGTGAGGGGTTTGGGTGTCTATGGACAGGGGTAATGACACGCCGAGCTAATTGCCCCTCGCTCATCATGGATTGCTGCCCTTGGCTCAGGTCCACCTCTCTGTTCTCTGGCAACAAAGCAGAAAGGCAGGGATTAAACTAGAGTCAGAGAAGGTTATCAGGTTCCCTCCCTCCTGATCTCCCTTTCCTTTTCCTCCTGTCTTTCTGTCTCTCTCTCTCTCTCTCTCTCTCTCTCTCTCTCTCTCTGTCATGCGCATGTGTTCAGCAATTGTGAAAAGTCCTGCATTTCTTTACCAAGAGCTCTTCTACATCTGATGCCATAATGAACAAGAAAGGACCGATCATGTCATTCTCTGGGGAAACATACCCGCTCTTTCTAAACATACAGTGTCTCCGAGGCACTAGCGGCTTTTCATCGCCTGCTATAATCGCTAGTTTTTTATTGGCACATAAAAGGGCTTCCTGTAAAACTTATTAAAGCTTCCAATTCTGAATGAAAAGCACTTGATGTAAAATCTCCCCACGAACAGGAGCCACAGTAGAGGTGGGGCTGATGGCATTTTCCCTGTGTGGAAGGGACAGGGTGTACTTGTGGGTGGCCAAGCTCCACCTCTTCAAGGAGTCAGGCCATGCAAAGTATCCCAGGGAGGGACACAGCTGATCAGACCCTCCTGGGCTCCGGGTGTTTGCAGTGCTCAGAACTGAGCCAGGAGACTCAGAGCCCCAGGCAGACATGATACTAGGCTTCTGGGTGCCTGCTTTATTATTTTTTCTGAATCTTCAAATTCAGATGACTCAGAAAAAACCCTGTTATTACCTTCCTATGTAAACAAACATGGCAATATTGAGGAGTAGAATACAAAAGATAGATGCATTTTTAAAATTAAAATACAGGATTTCAGAGGAACGGCCTGGTTGTGCCTTCCAGCAGGCTTGTTTAGCTGCGAAGTTTGAGCAGCCCTGACGGTTCGAGCCAAGCCCTTATTTCTCAGCATGGCACCCAGAATCCTTTGCAGCGCAGCTCCGTGGCCGGGGTGGAAAAGGCCACCCATCTGGAGCACAGGCTCCTGAATGCAGGGACCGAGGCTGTCTGCCTGCCACAGCACTTCTTGTGCCCGGTTTCCCCAGGGGCTTGAATAAAGCAGGCAGCTAACAAGTACACAACAGTGCCGTAAACACAGGGGTGAAGGCAATGCGCACCTAACATCCCGGCTCAGCTGCACTCCAGCCTCGTGCTCTGCCGCTCCCAACAGGCCCTCCACCGCCCCTCCTCATCTCAGGCAACTTCAGGTCATCCCTTTAACCCTGGAGCCAAGAACACTCCTGTATGAAGTGAGGACTGTTCTAACCCCTCCCCCAGAGCTCATCCCACCTCCCTCATGCCGTCAACAAGATCTAATCACTCTTTTATTATAAGTGTAACTTTATGGCTAGATGCCTATCTACTGCACTAGGTAACACTAGTGATCCCTGTGACAGGGATCAGCCCTGAGTATTTTTGCATTGTAGGCATCTGGTACTTAATAGTTGAACAATAAACCGAGTTAGCTAAGTGAAATTCAGAAGCAAAGTTTGAGACAAAGTGAAAAAGTAAAAGGGTAAGCAGAGTTTGACTGCTGTCTGAGTCTGTCTTGTTGCTAATCCTCATCCTAGCCCAGCGTGACTTATAAGAAAAAGAAGTCTGTGGCTCATGGCTCCTGAAGCTGGGAAGTGCCAAGCATGCTGCCCCCACCTGCGCAGCTTCTGGGAGGCCTCCTGCTGCACCACCACTTACCAGACGGCGTCTCACGGCAGGATGGAGCCCCACGTGCCAGCACAGTCCAATAATGTCGCCCCTGACCCCCTTTGTCTTCATTATCTCCCAAAGGTTCAACCTCTAAGTGACACTAACGTGTGACATCTTTGGGGGTGGAGCTTCCAGCATATGAAGGTTGGAGCCCACATTCAAACACAGCAACTATGAAGATTCTGGTCTCTGTGTCCATCGTGTGGAGATGGCGCTCGGGCCTAGGGATTTGGACCTGGAGCTAGAGCCACCTCTGTAAAGCCAAACAAGACCCGGGGCAGCTGCAATTCCTTCACAGGTGCTTTCTTCTGAATTTCCCAACAAAATAGACATCTGGAGCCATGTGTCTTGCCCAGGTGTAAGAGGCTGTCTGTCCTGGGCCCCAGCCTCACTCCCCCAGCCCACAGGGCCTGGACTACCTTCACCTCGTGCATCCTTGCTGAGCAGAGTACAGGGCCAGCTCCATCCTCTGCTGGACAGATGGCCACAGAGCCTGCACACAAACAGCAGGAGCAGTGTCAGACCCACAAGCTTGGAGAAGGGCAGACTTAGTGACTTGCTTGTCCTGTGTTCCCGGCCTTGCATAGCACCTGCCATGGATCCCAGGTTGAATAATGAAAGACTAAAACTGTCCTGGATGTATGAAGGGCAGCTGGGGCCAGGCCACTGGAATCATTAGCACCAGTAACAGAGACTTCTTCCGGTTTCTTTAGGAGAGAGCTGGTTGATCATAATGATGCAAATGGGCCGGAACTTGCAGGGTTTCAGGGCCTAGGCCTGTGGAGGAGGCTGCTTCTGGGATGCAGCGTGATCTTGGTCCTTTTCTCTCTGAGCTTCTACATTGTCCTCCTGTCACCAAACAGCCTCTCCACACCTTGTGCTGTGGTCCTTGCCTCACAAAGAAAGACTCCTGCAGCAGCAGTGGCAGTAACAGGGCCCCCCAAGACCTGTGTACACCCCCAGATCTCTAGATGATTCTAACGTACATACAAGTTTGAGAATCTTCTCTGCAGTCCCAAACTCACAGCACATGTGGCGCTGACTCTCTGCAGTTCTCCACCCCACAGCGTCCTTCACCCCTAGCCTCTTTGTTCCTTGTCCTGCTCCTGAGACCAGAGTCTGAGTGACCGCCTTGGTTTTAGACTCTGAGTCCCTGGTGCCACCTGCTCTAAAGTCTGGCACTAAACTGCTGCAGGAAGCTGTGTCCTGTAGTGTCCTGTGGTACACAATGTGGCCCCCAGGGTATGGGACAGACAGCATGGGACAGTTTTGGAACCTTAATTCTTTTTTCTTTTTATTTTAAAGAGAAAAAAAAATCCCAATAAGAATGATATAGAATTTCAAAACAAGATTAGGAAATTAACAATGGTTATTATATTCCATTTTGCTATCTTCAAAGTAGCTGCTCAGATTACCAGATACAGGCATGCAAAATTGATCAAACAATATTGAACCTTAATCTCTGCTTTCAAGTTGTTGCCTCACTCTACTTTTCTCATGCTGGCCCTGCTCAAACTGGCACAATAGACATCCTACCTTTCACACTCTCCGTCCCTCTGTCCCCTCTCAAATCTGGGTGCATCCACAGGTCCCCAGGCATTCTAACGCCCTGCTGCTCACTGCATGCCAACAGCCTAGGAGGTGGGCAGCCAGGTTGTATTTCTCTCGAGTGGAGGAAAGAAATCAGCCTCAGAAGAGAAAACTGGCTTATCCACTCACCCATCGCAGCAGTGTCCAGATTCAGACCTGGAGCCCCTGCCTCAGCGTCCAGGGCTCCTACCTCATCGCCTGGCTGCAGCCTCCTGCTGCAGGGTCCCTACCCCCAGCCTAAGCAGACAGTGTGCTGGTTTGCTTTGCCATCCAGGGAAGCTACACTATAAAGCGGTGGCATAGTACAAAGTCAGCAGAAGCCAGATATAGTGTCTACTTACTACCAGTGTGAACATGGGCAATGAAAAATCACGCCAGCTTACACCTGTCAAGTGTTTCCTGTTGCTAGACACACCTTTAAGAGCTTTACTTGTATTAATTTATTTGATCATGGAAATAGTCTCAAGAGATAGTTGCTATTATTCCACCCATGTTACAGGGATACTGAAGCACAGAGTGGTTAAGCAAACTGTTTAGGGCCACAGAGCCAGCAACTAGAGGAATTCCAGATCTGAATTTGTGTAGACTGGCTGCAGAACAAAGCTGCAGCTGCATCGTAAGTTTTATTGTGTCTACTTTTCCTTAGATTCATGTTCCCTAAATAGTGTTCACCAGAAGAGAAAGGTCAGCCTTACCTGGGAACTCATGTGGCACGTTCTCACCCCGGCTCCAACATGCATATCAGAGACTCTGCAGCTGGGGCTTAGAAAACCCTCACAAGGATTCTAAAGCTGGAGAAATAGGACTTTAAAGGGTTCAGTTGAAGTCATTTATAAAATTCTTGGCACAGAATTTAAAAATGTTATCAGTTTTCATGAGCAGATATTTATTTATTTAGCCAGAGCTTTGCTGTGCAGTTCAGGCTAACCTTGAAGCCCAGGCTGGCCTCCCCTTAAGGCAAACTTTCTGCCTCAGCCTCCTAGGTGTTGGGACTGTAGGTGTGTACTACCATGGACAGCTTTGACCAGCTTTTTATTGATAAGAATGAGAAAGCTATTGTGATGAATAAAAAAACACTGGCCGATTTGGTAAGATGCTCTAGAAACATACACAATTAAAAAAAAAAACAACATCTGGTGCAGCCAGGGAATGGGGATATGGGTGGAACCCCCACTGCACGCACACCTGGCACTCAGTGCCTGGCCTGCCAGCATGTGAACAGCTTCCCACGGGGCAGGACCCGTTTTGTCACGGAAGGACTTGGTTTCCTCCTCCATGAAGCTGGTGCAGGAGCTAGGTAAGAGGCTACCCTGCTGGTCCTCCGCCTGGCTTTGGAGCTGGGCCCAGCCTTGTTTCCCTCTAGGAGCCCAGTGGCTTCTCACATGGCCTCCTTGCCCAAAAGCATTGGTGCCCAGTCTCTGGCTTCCCGTGCTTGCTCCGGAGTCACAGGGACACTTTCCTGCAGGCACGACCTGCCCCCTTGTCACTGCATGTCACCCTCCGTGGCAACGTGACTTCCCTTCCTTGGCCTGGGTATATAATTGGCCTGGCATTACCCAGCAGTCTCTGGGGAATTGCTTCTGTCAGGAGTGTAACAAGCTTATCTGTTTAGCCTGAGTTATGTCACCATGTGCTCAGTGTAAATCTGACCACCTTCCTGATGTGCTGGGCCTGGATGGATTTGTGAATAATTCCACCACCACAATTATTTTACAATTTTGAATCTTCCCTGGCAACTTAATGTATAGTTTGCAGTGAGAAGGTGCATAAATCAGGACTCCAAAGGCTTTCCAGCCAGCCCAGGACTCCCAGTCACACCCGAGAGAGGCTGGTGAGCCCAACCCATGTGCAGTGGGCGAGGGACTGGGCTTCTGCCCAGACCCCAGGCCACACCCCCAGCTGGGAGCTGCCATCCTCCCAGAAAAGGCCTTTGCAGAACTCTCTGGGTAGGCCTTAGTGGTTTCAGTTGATTTCTGCCCTCATAAATGGAGCTGAGGGGCGACAGTGAGTTCATGCCCTCCTGTCCTGGCTCCAATCTCTGCACCCTCTGAGGATCTACCAGCCTTCACTGAGTAGGTAGAGCTAGCAGACCCTTGAAGTTCCTCTGTTTCAGCACTTCTCCAGGTCTGTTCCTGGGAGTTCCTTGGGGGGCAGTGACTGGGCAGCAGGAGGAGCTGGGCTTTCCCCACTTGCCAGTTAGGCCAGCTCCCTTTTCTTTACGATTCATACTGGGCTTCTGCTGGAACAAAAGGTTTGAGTTCCTTAAAAAATTAAGTAATCGATAATCAAACATCAAGCCCCTTTGTTTTATAGAAACTTGGAAATTAGAGAAAATTGGCAAAATGAGTGTGTGTGTGTGTGTGTGTGTGTGTGTGTTGCTGTGTATCAAAAGGGCCTTGCACATGCTAATCTAAGTAAGTTTGCTCTGGGTTAGAGAAACAGGCTCTGGATTAGACCTCCAGATCTAGTTTCTTTCACTCAATAGTTTGTGCAATCTTGAACTAAGTCCAGTAACCCCACCAGGCCTTGACTTCCTCATCTGTAAATAGGAATAATAATACACTTGTTCAGTGAAGTTGCACGTGAATTGCCTGGCCTGTAGTCCATCACCTAATCTGCACTTAATAGGTCAATTAGCGTTAACTAATATAATTAACTCAGGTTTCTTTTGCCCGGATGGGATAAGAACATGTATTACAGCCCACTTTGCAGTGGAGCCGGTCTACAGCAGAATGAGCAAAAGAGAAGCTTCCTCGAACTGAACACCTCAAGCCTGCCCAGCTCTTGCCACCTCATCTTCTCAATCGGCGAGTAGGGTGGACTTG
>NDGN011471654.1:0-11003 GCA_002564285.1 Tympanoctomys barrerae | reverse complement strand
TATTAATCAGCTGTGAAACTGTCTCATTCATATTTATTTCTCAATAAAAATAAATAAATAAAATTCATTAAGACACACACACACACACAAAAATCAGCACATTAGAAACTTGCTACTCACTTCCAAACACCCAGCACAGCTAATAGGCTCACACAAGGACAGCAGGAGTTTACCAAAACTAAATCACTTGTATGAGCACCATGAGCCAGATTTCAACTACAAGCAGAATCCAAGTTCCCAGAAGCAAGGAAAAGGTTCAAGCCACATTGCAAATAGTTCTTTCAAAGGGTAGCAATCCCTGACCTGTTGTACAAACTCCTTCCACACACAGTCATCCCTCAGTATCTGGGCGCACTGCTTCTAGGACCCCATCCCTGTGACTATGGAAATTTGAGGATGCTCAAGTATCCTATATAAATGAAATAGTATTTATCTGCAATTTAAACACACCTTTTTGTGTTCTTTAAACCTAGACCCTTTGGATTATTTATATTTAATATAACATAAATATTCTACAAATAGTTATTATATGGAATTGTTTAGGGGACAATTAAATGTATTTTCAGATTTCATTTGTTTGAAATGGACACAGAATCTGGAGATACCATGGGCCAACTTTACGTTCCTGCTTAATTTTATGACATGAAAGTTATATTCTAGACAACCAAAGACTTACAGAATGAATAAATGAATGAATAGTCATTTAATCATATTTTCAGTAACAAGCCATTAAACTTATCTATTTAGTCTAGTTCCTAGCAAACATTACTCCTAAATTTAAAAAAAGCATGCTATTGGCAACAAAATATAATCAAGTAATAAATATAGGGATATTTTATCCAATCTAGTAGTGACAGCCTTCACATGCTTTTGCAGAAAAATCTTCAACCAAATCATGATCCAGTGAGGGAGGCCCCAATTTTCTGAATAAGGAAAAGTTTATTTTAGCTCAGCTTGCAGAGATTTCAGTCCATAGTCTGCTAGCTCTACGGTAGGATGGCTTGGCTGGAGAGCCACAGTGCATGGCAGGGCAGGCAGGAAACAGGCTGTGGGTCTACCTTCCTTGTGCCTTGTATTCCGTCCAGGCTACACACCTGCTGGAAGGTGCCACTCACACCAAGGGGTGGAGCTGCTCAAGATCCCCAGCCAGAACCAGGGAGCTCTTTGGAACTGAAAAGAAAAGGACTTGCATTCTGATCACTGTTAACTTTCAAATATATCTGCTAATGAAAATGAAAATCAACAATTCTTGAACGAGAGACTCCAAGAACACCATTGTGCAAAGGAGCCATCGTTTATGTCATTTTAAAAGATAAAAATCTGTAGTTACAGTCATGTCTGAGATAAGGAGTTGCAGATTGTCAGTCATCCCAGACATTCTGCTCTGGTTGACAGGATAGTTTGATGAAATGAGCTTTATCTGATTTTTAGATAATATAATATGTTGAACTTTCAATGATAATGGATAGCAAAACACATCCCCCCATCACCTGATCCTCATTTATAACATCTGTCACATTGGAAAAGTCAAACTTTACTACTATGCCATTGTCTGGTCATCACCTCTTTCTCCTTTTTGAACATAATATTTAATGAGGGCAGTCCACTTGCTCTTTTTCTAAATTAATTTCAGTCACCCCAGCTCCTTGCATAGCATGTAGGAAAGAATGCTTAATATAAGTTTGTTGAAATAAAATTTTAAATATGTCATAAAAAACAGTTTATAGTTCACATGACTTTACAGTATTTTAGTTGTTTAAAGGCAAGTAATACTTTTAAAAACAGTATTTCCATATTTTAAAATAGATGAGGTAAAATAAAGACAAAAGAGCATGCCTTAGATGTTTTGCTTCGTTTATCCTAAGGCATGGTAATGGTCTTTTTCGGGTATACTAGACACCATTCAGAAAATCCTAAAAGGGCCTTCCAGGTGCTTAGCTCCCTAAAACACCATACTCGACATCACCAAGTGTTGACACAGGGCTCAAGTGCTGACACGGGATGTTTTACAAATAGAATTATCTTGTATGTTTGGAAATGAAAATGGGATATAGCATTTTGCTCTTAAATTCTATCCTCATTCCTTGGACTATTCCCCTATTCTTGCTAGGACAAATAAAATACTTTGACCCTAAACCTCTGACAGTGTGTTTGTACAAATCTAATGCTCTTCTTCTGTTAAACTAGCTCTTTTTGTTTCTCTGTGGATATTTGTACCTTCAGAACACTATTCTGTGTCTATTATTTTCCTAAAGGTTAAAGGGCACAACAAAAGCTGGTGTCTGAAAGGCTACCTTGATTGGCCTCAAAGAGCTAAGCATAATAAGCCCACACTACCCTGAGAAGCAAGAGGCAGTTAGCTGTGCCAAGAAAAGACCAGATCAGAATGTCTAGGCCAAAGATTTTCTACCAAGTGCATGTCTATTTCAGGAATTATTTAGATAGCTTTCAATAGCAAAAGCATTTAAATAAAATATCATCATCACATAATAATCACATCTAATAATGGCCATAATTTAGAAGCTGTTATTTGCAAAACTAAAAACTACCATGAAGTGGTTGGTGTTGCATAAACTACTTCTTGGATTCTGCACAAATATAAAAGTTCAGTCTATTAACACTAAAGAACACAGAAGACTACAAAATGCTAGTTGTCCTTTGGCTTGCTAGAAGGTGCAACAAAGTGAGTTCCACATATATTAAAGGCTAAAAACTTTGGAAGTGCTTCAGATTAGTCTCATACATTCTTCTTCTTCCTCTTCCTCTTCCTCTTCGCCTTCCTCCTCCTCCTCCTCCTCTTCTCCTCCTCCTCCTCGTCCTCCTTTTTCTCCTCCTCCTCCTCTTTCTCCTCCTCCTTCTCTTTTTCCTCCTCCTCCTCCTTCTCCTCTTTCTCCTCCTTCTCCTCCACCTCCTCCACCACCTCCTCCACCTCCTCCTCCTCTTCCTCCTTCTTTTTCTGTTTTACTTCTCCTTCTCTTTCTCCTTCTCCTTCTTCTTCTTGGTGGAACCGGAGATAGAACTCAGGCCCTTGCACTTGCCAGGGAAGCACTTATTCTACTGAACCATCTCCCTGGCCCCCTCATATATTATTCTTTCACATAAATCAAAATTAGCTTAAGTAATATATTTTTGTTCATCAAAATAGCATTAAAAATAAATATTGCAGTTATTTACTTCCAAGCATTTTTGCTTATTGTTCAATTTCATTGTTCCTTTAAGCAATGTCACCAGGTGGATGCAATAGGCACCGTTAAAATGTCTTAAATGTCTTAGCAGAGTTTGAAATTTAAAAGGCTAAGTGTTTCTCTATTTATTTGTTCTCTTCTCTTTCTCTTAAGTGTTTACTATTCAACCTGCTTCAAGCAGATAAGAACATGTGTTCTGGAGCAACAGAACTAAATTAAAACAGTTTCTGCCACTTCCCTGATTTGTGAGTTGCAATATCTTTTTAATTTCTCTGAGCTTCCTTGTTTTATGCATTGAAGAGGTTACTGCATGTGTGGGAGGGAGGAGATCAGGCCTTGCATTCATATCGAGTCCTGGAATTAACTGATCATTTCCTAAAACTCAGATGGATGCAGTGTTGCTCCCCCTTTCTCTCTTTCTTTTTTTGTCCTCTCTCCGTTTTTTTTCAGCATATAGGTTAAAATGGAACTAGAAAATTAATTTCACTATGCTAATGCAATGTACTTTCACATTAAATAATCTATTGATAAGTTTGAAAGATGTGATGCATAATGAGAATTTTTAAATTTATGCACAAGATACACACGGTATTAAAAATGAAATAAATAACCATCGCAGCTGTACTTTTCTCTTTAAAAACTCTAGTCAACTACCAAAAGCTTAACATTATTTTAAACAACAAAAAAAGAACTAATTTTCTATACTTACTGTTCTTAACCACTATATTCAGTGTTATACACAAATAAGTATTTTTTTGGTAAAAATATGGTGGACTCATTTATTATAAGTCAATATATTCTAATTTTTGTCAATTTACATATCAATGATAAGAATTGCCAGCAGTCAATTTACCAAACCTAAAATTCAAAATGTTCTTCCTCACTGAAACATAATTATCAACATTAAAATTTAGTAACGTAATTATTTCATTGATAACGATCGTATAATATGTATACTTGTGTAGAAATACCAGCTCTAATGTTTTGGCAACAGTGGTAAATAATTTATATTCTTTAATAAATATGAATTACAAGTCCACTGGAAAGATATGGCCAGAAAGTTGGTAACAGTCAGTGAACATACAATAAAGTACGAATCACTTTGAAGACCACAATAATAATACTAACCCTGAAATTATGTATATATACATATATATGCACATGTATATGTTAAATATGCATATAATGTGAACAAAGTAAAAGTAAAGATGAAGGTGGTTGCTCAAGAACAGTGCTTTTTTGTTGGTACCAGGGATTGAACTCAGGACCCTGAGCTTGCCAGGCATGCACTTATTCTATTGAGCTATCGCCTCAGGCCTAAAAACAGTGCTTTTAAAAGAGCTTATATATGCACAGACGGATGTCACTTGCTCTACATACAACTGAAAACAATACGCTGCTATTTTCCTAAGCTCAATAGTATGCTTCAAAACAATAAAGGCTTTTAAATTTGCAACATTGCCCATGAACCTTATCCAATACTCTATGTGAGAGAAAATTTAGACAAAAAGAACCAAATTGTAACTGGCACCCCAAAATGGAAACTTAATGCCAAATAGTTTCTTTTAGAGACAAGAGCCTCCCCTTTCCTAGGCCTAGATCATGTCATTTTGCACCTTTCTTCAACCTAAAGGAAGCTCAGAATGTGGAGATGCTGGCACAGTGGGCAAGTCCCAACTTCATTTATTAGGAAAGAGAAAAAGAAGTCTGAGTGCAAGAAGGGGAGAAACAGCTTCAATTTGTTTCTGTCCCTTGTGTTCCCTGCCTCCATTTCTCTTGCTATAAAATACACTAGCTCACCTGCTCATCGCGAGATGGTGATTGGAGGCTAATAGGACCCTCCACCTCTTCCATGCTAATTTTCAATAAATCCTTTTTTACTTTTTCCTGAAGGCCTCCTTGGATTTGGTCAAGTGTAAGCAACCAAAGGCCAACAAGACCCCTCAGCAGACAAACTGCCTGCTTAGGCAAGTGCAGAGAGAGACCAGGGTTCAGACACTGGCACCACAGGTAGCACCAGCCCCCCCCCCCAAGGCACACTGAGCTGGCCACAGAGACCAGGCATAGTAGCGCATGCCCGTAATCCCAGAACTGGGGCGGCTAAAAATAGGAGGATCATTGTGACTCCAAGCTGCATAGTGAGACCCTGTACCAAAAACATTTTTAAAAAAAGAACTACAGTGTCAGTTAACTCATTGCAATAATGCACTAATTTTCTCATTTAAATTATTATGCACAGCATTCACAATAAAATAATAACAAATTTCTCTAAAGAGCTTACTTAGCGCAGTGCCCAGCACATCACATATGCTAATTAGGCACTCATTGCACAAATTCTGAAATGGAACAACAAAAGCTGCGTTGTTATGTCTCATCCCTTCCTCTTATGGTGTATTGAGTATAAAACAGGTTTTTTCAGAACCGAGGATTGAACTCAGGCCCTTGTGCTTGCCAAGGAAGTGCTTATTCCACTGAGCCATCTTCCCAGCCCTGCTCCCATTTTTTGGAACCTGTGCACACGTAGGGATAGCCTGACTGTGGCACGTGACTCTATGTGTGCTTGGCACTGGCTCCAATTTCACTTTCCTGACATCAACAGGCCATACATGGATATGACTTCTACAGAAAAATCTGCAACTTACTTCATCAAATGTGTTCATCAAGTTTTACACACACACACACACACACACACGCACGCACACACACGCATGCATGCATACATGCATGCATGCGCAACCCCACCACACACACAGATTAATACACTTGATTGAACAGCAGTGGGCTTACCCAGAAGTCTGTAACCCCACAAATAAGAGTTGTTTAACAGACTAGCCAGTTCTTCATTTACAAAACTTTATAGAACTCAGGGCCGGGGAGGTGGCTCAGTGGAATAAGCACTTCCCTGGCAAGTACAAAGACCTGAGTTCAATCCCTGGTTCCATTAAGAAAAAAACCAAAAAACAAACAAACAAAAAAAACTTTATGGAACTTTTAAAAAACAAGTCTTAACTTTGCCTCAATTCAGGACAGCAAACATCACATTGTTTTTTACTCATATAAAAGTAAGCATTCAGCATTCTGCCTCAGAGTTAGTTACTCTTTCAAATCCACTGTGAGATGTATGTCAATAATGAGAAATTCATAACTGAGAAGGAACTATTTTGATGTGTGCGATATTTGAAATCTCACATTTTATTTGAAGATAGAATGCTTTGATGATTATCAGCTTTATTAAACATGCTCTTGCTCAAAACAGAATTATCATAACCCTGGGTAAACATGATGAAAAATTATCTTTTAGGTTACATGAAATTTAAGCAAATATGGAATATAGGTTTGAATCTTCTGAACATCAGTAGTGTTAGCCGTAATTAGAACACTTGTGCCTCGTTAGGTGGAGACCATTTGAATCTTCTCTATTAGAAACGTGGATTTGTGTTCTGGAATGACAATGACTGAGAAACAATTCATATGTGTCGCTTGCTGTTCTAAGTCTACACAAGGCTTCCTTTGTGCAAACTCATTTTCCTTTCAGGAACCACTTCATTCGCCGTCTCCACAGGAGCCACTATTACAGAGTTGCCTTCAATGACCAATAAAAGATCTAGTTACTCTCTGAAGTTGATTTGAATACACTAAGACGAGAAGGAATTCTTTGCTTAGTCATTATAGTTCTAAGATCCTAGATATTAGGTGGTCAGTAGCCCAAAGTTATGTGCACACGGACAAATTCTAAAGCATAAAGCGGATATCATGGGACACAAAGAAAAGACATCAAAAGGGAAAGTCTTCAGGAGTCTACCTGGATCCCTGCGTGTAGTCAGGACCCAGAACTGCACACAGCAGTTTTCACTGCTTAGGTTTGCTGAGGCCTTGCTTTTGCTTTTACAGCCAAAGGAACCCTTGCATGCACAGGCTGAGTGGTGTACTAACAAGGAAAAGGAAAATACCATTATCCTCTTGTGAAGTTACCTTAAACATTGTAACCTGAATATTATATACATTATAGTCATCATTAGACATAATTAGTAGTATTCCAAATTAAATATTTTGTGAAAAATACTTAGACCTTATATTAAAATAAACTTATAAAATACACTTGAATTGTGCTTGCATTTCTCTTTTACAGAAAAGAGGCAGAGCTGGATCAGCGAGGGCATGCAATCGATTCTAAATGTAAGGACACTTAGACGCCTTCCTTACAAAGGAAATTAAAATAGAAACCTAGCCAATGGGACGTTTGGCTTGTATTTTGAAGTGCTTTCAACAAGGTAGCATTTTTTTATGTTTATTTTGAATCTGGTAAATATTATGCCACTTAAATCTTCTCTCTAGTAATAGCTTCCTTGGCATATTACTTTTTGGTATTTTTTTTATCCTGCCCAGGTTCCTGGTGTGTGTGGATCCGTCCTTTCATCCTCGTCTCCTCTAGGTCTGCTTCCTCAGCCTCCTCATTTTCTGGTCTCTGACCCGCAGTCTTGTGCTCTCATCTCCCCGACATCACCCTGAGGCATCTCTTTCAGTGCATATTATTCTCTTTCTACTTCTGTCCATTCCTTCCTCTCCCTTCATCTACGCAACAGCTTATTACTATCTTAGATAATATCACACACACACACACACACACACACACACACACCATGGCATAATAAATTAGTTTTCAACCCAAGATTTGAAAGGTGGAACTATGCTTTTCTCTACACTAAAGAATACTTTTGATACTCCTAAGTGTTCAATTGCACTTGAACAGCATCAAATAGTTAAATTTTCCTTTGTTCAGCTCGCAACACGTGTGTTTTCTAAATTTGCTATAATTTCAACAATGAAGTGGGATAGAATTTTCAAAATAAGAACGAACAATTTCATAAGAATGAATATGCATCAGTTTCAAAGTCATGTTTTAAACAAAAAACCCCAAGTCATTCTGAAAATGTTGATCTTAAAATGATTTCTACTTAAATAAGTCCTTTGAATTGTTCTATATTCCACTAGAATATATATTCTGTCTGATGGAAACCATTTGCATGTGTATGGTTAAATCTGTTAACTCCTAGCACCACAAACTATGCCAGCCTGGGCCGTGGGGCATGTGGAGATGCATTGAGACTGGGCGTTGTGGCGTGCCCCTATAATCCCAGCGCTTGAGAGGCTGAAAACAGGAGGATCATTATGAGTCTGATCTATGTAATGAGACCCTGTAGACCCTGTGCTAACTACAAAAAATTTAAAAAAAAATTTAAATCTGTTAACTCTATGATTTCCACCTCTTACTCTTAAAAATCTAAAATCTATAGCTAAGAGCAGATTAGGATCTGCTTTTTCTCTTAGTAATATATCTGTAACCATTCTAATGAAAAAATCAACACTAGGTTTTGTTGTTTATTTTTTCAGTACCGGGGATTGAACTCAGGACCCTGCCCTTGCCAGGCAAGCACTTATTTTACTGAGCTATCTCCCCAGGCCCCAATACCAGTCTTTACATGAAGAATCTTGTTTAAGCAGTAATGCAAATTATTTAGATAAAAAATAGTTTCTAGACCGGGGAGATAGTTCAGTAAATAAGCGCTTGCCTGGCAAGAGCAAGGGCTTGAGTTCAATCCCCAGTTCTGAAAAAAAAAGAAAAAGTTGCCAGTTTTGTTTAGTGTTCCCAAACTTTTCCCAAGAAATAGATTTATGTTTAAGTTATTTTATCTGTCTTATACTTAACGTCATTGGTGGTGGTATTTGTTGAGCTTATGGATGCATTTCTATAGTTATATCCCAGAATGATTCTTTATATCCAAAGCACAGATCACAGTAGGTTTCACCTACAAACGGATGGATGGATGGATGGATGGATGGATGGATGGATGGATGGATGATTTCACCCAATCCATTGATTTTCATTCCATGACTTAACCATGCACACAAAGGAAAGAAGAATAATTAGTTTGCACTGAACTTAGCAGGGAGCAAGACAAATACTAGAGTCCCCTAGAATAATTGCTATATTTTTTTTTAAATGTGCTGAAAATCTCAGTGAGAGGTTTTTTTTTTTTTTTCAGAAGTCTTGGAGAACACCTGATCATAAAGTGCTTTTGAATCTTGATTGTAATTGATGGCACTAACAATATGCACTTGATCAAGAGAACAACATTTGGTCTATTTGATCAGGATAGTCTTTAAAAATTATCAAATTAGATAACTGACAGTATTTCTCTGTTAGTTTGCTGTGTGATGTTTTTGAAGTGTGATTTACCATTGCTTCATTGAAAAATTATTTAAAAACAGATGAGGTATGAAGGGTACAGCTGGCTAACACTATATACAGTGTTTTTATGAAACTGTATACAGTTTTTTCATCAATAACTTCGCTGATATGAGGACCATCTCTTCCCACTTGCATCTGAATGCCTCATCTAATAGCTTGACACTTTAGATAATGAGAAAACAGCAGAAGATGTTGCTAAATATCTTCTTCAAATTAAACGAGCTCGAACTGTAAATGCAGAAGTACCCATGCAATTCACAAATTGCCACCTGAGCCAGTGTTTTTAATAGCAGTGTTTGATGATAGCATTCTTGGCCATTTCCTGTCTTTGAAGTTATGGAGTTCAGTGACCCATCCTCTGTGTTTATTTGTCAGGGTTGTGAGCTTCACAAATAACTTTTGAAATTAGGTGTTGATTTTAGATATCAGAAAAATGCAAAGTTGCATAACTGATGAATATAATTTTCATGCAACTATTTTCCCTTACTAAGGAGTTCTCTTTCATAGACAGAAATGAAATAGAGGAGGAAAGGGAGGAAGTACATGAGTTTATGCTTATACATGATATGATAGAATAGGTGTGCCCCTCGTGCAATCTATGGCAAACTAATTCATAAAATATAATGAATACATTAACTCAAATAAATAATAATTCAAGTAATTAGCAGTTGGAAGAAAGAAAAGGAGGGCTTTCTCTGCAATGGCTGTTTATATGCTTCTGGAATGAGAACAATCACTTCATTTTCACCTTGGATTTCCCAGTAATACTGGGATATATAATCACAATAATTTTTCATTCTTTGCACCTCGTTTCTTTTAGAAATTTCCAGAATGAGAAGTTTCCAGAAAATCCTAGCATAGACTCTCACTTTCTATCAATTGGTTGATGCTTATAAACTAGTCAGAGTTGTCAGGAAACAAATTCAGATAATATGATCTATTTTGAAGGTGGAAGGTAAGATTTTAAAAGGAATGATGTAAGACTAGGCAAAATGCAAAAGAAACTAGCATTATTTGATGAAACAATGAGATAGATCTGGCGTTGGCCAGATCTATGAAAGTGCAAACTTTATAGAGAAACTATACATATATGATGGAGGAAATAGTGTTTATATATGAAACAACATTTATTTGAAATACTACTGTGAAAATGCAAACTTTATAGAGAAACTATACATATATGATGGAGGAAATAGTGTTTATATATGAAACGACATTTATTTGAAATACTACTGTGAAGTACTACATATGAAATAGTACTTATAAGAACTTTCAGTGCTGTAGGGACAGGATGCAGGAAAAGTAAATGGAAAAGCAAGTCTGAGGTGAGAACAACATGCACACGTATCTCAGAATCAGTTCCTAACAAGAGACATTGGTTGTAGGTGACTGATCTTTTTATGATAACATTAGGACTCAGAAAAGCTCTCCAAGGCCTGGCCAGATAGCTCAGCAGTTTGAAGTCCCTGCAAGCAAGCGCAGAGGCCATGGGTTCAATCCCCAGGCCTGCTGTGCCAGACCCTTCCTTGTGGTGAGATGGCAATTGAGGCTGGGCGTGGTGGTGCAAG
>NDGN011471652.1:0-10317 GCA_002564285.1 Tympanoctomys barrerae | reverse complement strand
TCTCTCTCTCTCTCTCTCTCTCTTTCTCTCTGTATTTGGTTTGGTATGAGTTCAGACTCATAGTGATCCTTCTGTTTTCAGCCTTCCCAGCTCTGGAATTACAGGCATGCACCCAGTTTCAGTGGCTGGCTTAGCATGCCTGGGGTCTGGGCTGGCATGGCATGTGATGGCAGGGATCAATCCTCTGTCCCTATGCTTCCGTAAGTAGGCACTTAATCCACTGAGCTGTCTCATAGGCCCATTTCATCTCTTTTTATAACTCTTTCCTTCCCTCATCCTACTGTTTCTTGTATGATTCCAAATATTTTCACTTCATGGGCTAGAATGACTCACCCCACTATGAATCCCCTACCTTGTGATATTACTTACATTCATTTCAGATATTGTATAGTCATGTTCAAGCAAGTACATGAGTGAAGAAGGTAACTTTAAATCCAGATTCTCTTGTGTCAAAACCATAAGACATCTAAAAATATTTCTATGTTGGTATGTTTGCATAAAAAGAAAGCACAGTAGTTTTCATTGTTGATGTCAAAATTGTGGTAGTTACATTTTCACAATCACTATGAATTCTAACTTTAGCCTTGCTCCCAACTTAGGGGTAGACAAGCAAGCCACTAGGGCCCAAGAAATTTCTTCAACTTTCTTATTCCCAAAAGAAAGATCAGTAGTTGTATCAAACTTGGAAGACCTTCAATCTATATACGTGCTTCTCAATCTTATTTTTATTATTCTCCTTCATAGACATTTTCTCTATCTCATCACCTATGAAATTTCAATACCATGCATAAACAGAAACTGTGTTCCTGCATGTACTATATGTATATCCATGATTTGTACATAAAAAGAGAGTAATGAGCCATATTAATATACTGAGCTGTAAAAGGCTCAAGTCAACAACTTCTGACAATTACCAGTTGTGCTGAGTATCCACTACTATTATGGTCTATTGGTCTATCTTGGGTTATTTTTCTGAATTCAGGTACCTTCAATATTTGAACTGGCACCAAGTATGAAAATACCCTTTAAAGACTTCTCCTAATACAGCTTCTTTAGCAGTAATGTAACACCTATCTCTGACAAAATAAAACAAAAAAGGGGGATATAAATAAAGGACAAATTTGTAGTCAAAAAAAATATATGTATATACAAAATAGTTGGGATAGATATGCAGCTACTTTCTCTTAGTTCAACGAAAAGAAAGGTTTGTACTAACATTGTTTAGACAAGATATCATGTCTGCATCTTGTCCTCTGAATAACCACTATGAAGACAACAAAATGCAATATATTAATTATTGTAACTGTCCTACTAACCTATTTTGAAACTGTTTCATTGCCATTTCATTTTCTCATTAAAATGAATAAAAAATAAAAATAAGAAAGAATAATGATTCGAGCTTCCCAATAAACAAATTTGTGCCTTTTCAGAGGAAAAATACAGTCTTAAATGCATACAAAAGTTGTGACTATTTGGTCTTAAGGCAGGTCTTGTTGAGCACAAAGAATGGAAAGGCTGGTACATGGAAAAAAGGAAAATTTAGGAGAAAAAAGATATTGAGGAAGCAGGGAGCCCAAGACCGACTTGCATTTTTGTAATATTGTCAAAGGACAGACTTGAAATAAATGTGCTTGGGTTAGCAAGCTTTTCATGAGATAATAAAGATATAAAGAGGAAAACTTCGTTTTGGCTCATGGATTCAGAGGATTTAGCCTATGGTTGCTTGGCCCTGTTGGGAGTGCCAGAGTGCAGGGCCAAAGCAACCACTTCATGGTCAGGAAACAAAAAGGGGAAAGAGAGAGGGAGACAGAGGGAGACAGACAGACAGACCGACAGACAGACACAGACAGACACAGACAGACAGACAAAGACAGAGACAGAGACAAAGATAGAGACAGAGAGACAGATAGAGACAGAGACAGAGGCACAGAGACAGAGAGAGACAGAATGAGAGACAGAGTGAGATAGACAGAGAGAGACAGAGACACAGAGACAAAGAAAGAGACAGAAACAGAGAGAGAAGGAAGAGGAGGAAGAGGAAGGGTTAGGGTTCCAATAGCCCCTTCAAGGGCACATGCACCAGGACAAGAAGACCTCCCAGTAGGCCCTATTTACTAGAACTTTCTACTTCCAAACAGCACTAAGCTTTTAACATACAGGCCTCTAGGAGACCTTCAAACTCCAAATCATAGCAGAGGCACTGTTTACTGATGTAGTGTTTGTTCATGGAGAAAAAGCACAGATATCACCTCCAATTTTGGGACCTCTTACCTTTGCACACAGCTTGTTAGGATCCATCTTTGGAAAAATGTACTGCCAGGGCTGATTTCAACCAACAAGAAGCCCTTCTATTACAGTAGACAAAGCCTTTTTCTCTGCACCCTGTCAGAAAACAACCCACTGCACTGCATCCCTCCAGCTGCCCAGTGACCTTCCCCACCAGCCTCAGCCTCTCCACGTTTCTCCGCACCAGGCAGTCTATCATAGTATTCTGTAATTAGTCAGGAGTACTTAGGCCCATATTTTTGTTCTTCATCTCCCTGATTGATTTTCTAAATTATGTGTCAGCATGAAGGTGTTTAAATAAAACACTTAACTCAGCAGCAATTAACTGTAAAGCTTTTAAAGCTTAGTTTTCATTTCATAGGTCTTTACGAGCCAGAAATAATATCAATAGCTACTGAAATCAAGTTGTATTTTATCCCTGGTTTAAAAGTCAGCAAGTGCCTTGAGAGGAATTATCTATAAAGCAACATTTGCTAACCTTTTCCTTTTCTGATACATTTCTGTCAAGATTTCTTAGACACACACACACACACACACACACACACACACAGAGTGAATGAAAAATATATTTGGGTGCAATTTAGCCAAAATGGACGTTACTCATAAAGAGAATGTTTGAGAAAATGTTCAAGATCTCTGAGTATTCTTAGAACTCCATTGTTTTATTTTGGACTGTCCTTAAGGTTAGGATGACTAGACATTTTCTAGAACCCAGCTAGGCTTCTAGACACAGAACCCCAGGAGGGAGGGTTACTCTGAGATATCTGGGGGTAAAAAACATATGCCAAAAAGAACTATTCAGCTGCATTTTTATCCGAAAACTAATTAAAGAGACTCTGTGGGAGGGGGGGTGGGGGGGTGTGGTATCCTAGGAATTGAACGTTCCACTAAGTTACATCCACAGCATTTTTCCTTGAACCATAAACTTACTCCATTGCTAAATTGCCTAGGCTGGACTAGAACTTGGGATCCTTCTGCCTCAGCCTTCCAGAGTGCTAGGATGACAAATGTGCCTAACACACAGGCCAAAGAGACTCCAATTTTGAGGGAGCTGGGAGAGCTTCTTGTTTTCAGGAACAGTGAGCAAAACACCCTCTCTGGAATTCGCTAATTACTTGGAGATCAGAGTTTGCCCTGAGAGTACATTTAAGATGACCACAGCCCAGGCTTGGCTGATGGTTCCAGACACCCCAGCAAAGTGCAGCTCAGGCAGGGGATGGAGATAGCTGACCAGGAGAAATCCACTCGGTCACCTCATACTCCAGAGGGCTGGAGCCCAAGCTCTAGCAAAAAATATGCCCTGCCTGGCCTTCCAGTGTCAGGCCAAGCAGCTGCCTGCAGCTTTCTATCCCTATTGTCACTATCAGGGGTGCTCTGGGTGCTTATTTTAAGTACAGTTCACCTTTCACTTAGAAATGAGGAATATGGGGGGGTGGTCCTTGGAGTGAACAGCCACTCTTTGTGATTTGGCTTTACATGGATACTTCAGAAGATAAAAAATTAAGCTTCATTTTTGGGCAACTGTCACCACTTGTAGTTAAACGCCTAAACTCCTCTGGTCTCACAGTGTAGTTTATTTCATGAGATAGAGACGCTTCACAAGCCATCCTGTTTTCCTGTTAGCTTTAGCTGCCAGAAATCCCAAAGCATGATGTAATATTTAATTGTTGAAACCAATTTAGTCACACTTTCTACCATCATCATCTTACCCTCCCTACCACCAGCCCCATCCTATGCCCATCCCATGGAATTTGGCCTGTGTTCTGTTATCTTTGTTAGATAGAACATCTACAAATTACTAATCTACCCTGTAGCATTTTCTAGTAAAAGTACATTTTTTAAAAGAACAAAATTATCTTTGAGTGACTTTCTATTGGCAGCAGTAGCAGTCTTGAGACAGCCCCACATGAACGTCCTTAGTGAGAAAGTGGCCCTGGGGTGGCGCCTTCGGCAGGGTGACTAGCACAGCATGTGGGAAGTCGGAAGACCTCCACTCCATAAGCTGCTCCCTATGAATCAAACACCATCGCTGCCTCCCTATTGAAGTTCTCCATCTAGAAAATGAAGACAATGCTTGCTCCTTGTCTCTGTTCCACTCGTGTTAGGAGGATCAGTGGCACTGTGTCTATCCAGTGCTTTGAGCTTCTCCAGGGACCGTGCTCCAGGACTGTAATTATCATTGTTGACAGCAGCAGGAGCTGTCACGGGCTCTCCATGCCATAGCTCCTCCTCCTGCACACTGGCCCCAGCTCTGCAGAGGGGAGGGAAGCAGCTGAGGGATTAAGGAGCAAGCGCCCCGCAGGCTCCTTCTGCTGGGTGGCACACTTACGCTCATTTGAATAGATATCTCAAGCTCTGATACTAGCATGAGTGCTCAAACACAGGAATGTTTCGAGAAGCCTGAGAACAGTGCACCACCACTCTGGTGCTGCACAAGTGCTTGAAACACCGTACAGCACATCAGTACAAACTGGCACACTGGCGGGACAGCTGGTAGCTGCTGGCCCAAGGCCTGGATCCATTTAGCCTGGTGACAGTGTAAGATAATCCTTTCCCTAGTCAGGATGTGCCTGTATAGGATTCTATTCTTACATTTGGGGAAACAAATGATGTCCACATCCGTCACCCTGTGGAGGCTTTTTATGACCCTTTGAAGATCGTTTTTTCTTGAAGCCTCTATTATCTCAAGGAGACCCCCAACCTCCTTTCTCACTCTGCCTCTGGTACTCAGCCTTATTGCCTTCTTACCTGCCTGCTGACACTTGTTCTCAGCTTGACCAGAATTCCACAGGGTAAAGCACTGGTCCCCCACCCACCCACCCACTGAAACACTCTCCTCTGCAGCCCATGGGATTTTAGGGCTGGATTTTAAAATATATATATATCCTTAAAATCCTACTACAACCACTCTAATTCTGAATATTTTCTTCTAAGTTTTTTTTCTGATCCTAAAGAATGCCAACACAAATACTAAAATCAGATACCATTCAACTGGTTCCAGGAAAGTACATTTGCCTGCTATTTTAAAAATCTGCTCATGGCTCATGTGGTAATGTTGATGTAGTAGCAATGGTTTACCTAAAACTTCAAGAAGTAAGTGAGGTAAGATGATTTCTGGGTCAAGAGATTGCAAAGCCAATGTCAAAATAATAGCAGAGAAAAAAATAGCAGAGAAATAGAAATAGAAATAAATATGTATTATGTTTCTCAGGCTCATTTGGGTGCAAAAAAATATGTACTTTGCATCCTGCTTTCTGTGCAGTATACAGGAATGCCAAAAACACACTTTCGGAATGTCTGAAATTCAACTGAAAACTTGCATTAACACTTGAAAGAGAGGAGGGGAACATAAAGTGACAAATTTACTTGGAGTCTTGCAGACTCTTTTCTAGCCAAATTGCTGGTTTGAGACAGCTCATCATCTCTGTAAGAACATGAGCTACGGACTTGTCACTTTTCCCACTCTGCACTAATACGAGCTGAGTGATTGTGTCTGCCCGTCCCAGTCAGCAGCCCCATTCCTGTTCTCTGCTTCCCATTAGAGCTAACGAAAAGTCCTCTCAAGGGACTAATGAAGGACTGTCATCAGAGCTGTACCACTGGATAATGGTGGAATAAATGTTATGAACGAGCTGCACCTTCCTGCAGAAAGTATGAGTCTCTCTAAGAGAAAGAGCAGACTCGCTGATGGAAGACTCCCAAAGCATAGCATTCAGCTAACAGGATGACTCTTAGTTGCTTCTGTCCCCTGCCTGTCCTCAGGGACTGCCACTTTCTTATTCCCTGGGACCAGACGTATTTCCATTTAACCAATCATGTAACTTGGGGGCACATCTTCCGAGAAATGTTCCTCTGAATATTTCAAGAAAAACTAAGCCAAGAGGTCCCTGAATTCTTCAGCATAGGACCTAGTGCTGATCTGGCTCTATCTACCAAGAAGGATATCAATAAATTCTTACTATGAAATGATAAATGTATGCAGTTATTTAGTAAGTACTTAGATTTATTTTCCAATGAAAATATAATTTAATCAGCAGATCCCTATGAGCATATCACTATTTACATCTGAACTGATGAAAAAAAAAAAAAACATAGTAGTTGCTGGGGTCACACAGAAGGTAGGAGTGATTCCAGCCTGCGTGTTCTTCACGTTCACACAGAGCTATTCCCATGCATGGGCAAAGGCCTCCCCTTACAGAACTGACTCTTGATGCCTAAAGCCAGGCATCAAGGCAGACAGCACGCCGAGATTCTGCAGGGGGTGCTTATTATAGGCAGCCTCATGAGCCCATGAAGGCTCCTTTCTGCCTGCACTCTGAGGACCTCTCACATCACATGCTGGCAGAGGGGAGTGGAGGATACAGCAAATGCCCTTGAAAACCACTCTTCTTGTCCCAAGAGGGCAGTTTGCCAGCCCCTCTCATGGTCTCCTACCCAGCTGCAATTAGGGAGGTCTTTGTAGCACAGACCAACACTGAAGCCATGTGCCTCCCTCAGGGACACTCTGCTCCCTCTCAGCTTAGCAAGGCATTGGGAAGAAGATGCCCCTAGTGCAGGTGCAACAAGGTGTTTTCTGCAGTCCTTCTGTCTCCCAACTTCCCAAACCAAAGTTCTGGGCCGTATGGCCCAGCTGCTGCCCAGCCAAGGTGCCATCACAGGCCACACAGCCCAGGGGATCCTGACGCTGGGCTGACTTTGGGTACATGGAGCCCTGATGATGTGGTGGTCGTGTGAAGCCATAATTGAGGAAATTGGCACGGGATGACTCTCAGAAGTATTTATTCCAAATCTCTGCTACAGGACAGGAATTTTTTTTTCCAAAACCAGTTCTTGCAACTTTGTTTTATTGCAATAAATTGGTAAAAAAAAATGTATTATTATTTATCAATTTAGTTCTATATTTGGTTGTATATTTTTACCCTTGTGCTTCACAGCCTGGCACCTGAAGACACAGCCCCCCTCTGTCTCCTCTTGCCACCCCACTGAGAAATCCATAGAAATCAGGTTAAACGTTGAGACTAAATTAACTTCCTCAAAATTTGGTGTCATAGCAGCATTCATAATAGATTGATGAAATTATTGTTCTGCATAGATAACCTAAGACCAAACCAAAGATGGACTCAAATCATTATAAAGAAGCATATCCACTGATTCCAGTCTGATAATAAATAGCAGACTGCTGAACATTGTGCATGATCATGACAAGGAAGGTGTGCATATATGATATAATATATATATGTACATTTTTATTTACCATGTGTATTCATCATGTTTTCTACATGTTTAATTTATGAGTTGTCTGGAGCTAAGAGGGATTTCTTTAAGAGTGCCTTGATTGTCCTTTTTGAGAGGGGGCAGCTGCGTGTCACAGGGCCAAAGAACTCTCCGGAACATTCTACCCGGCCTCATCTCACATTCACTGCCTACCCCACTCGGGGGAATTGCTGGTGGAGGCTCTTAAGAGCCTCTTTAGAATTGTGATGCTGCTATTCAGTGAACCTTCTTGCAAATGATTTCCTTCTCACAACTGAAATGATCAATCAAGAGAGGTTTTCTGCAGATAAAAGAAGAAATTTCACATTCTAGTGCAGACAGGGCCTCACAGATTCTAACAGAGCCTCCCACAGGCAGCCAGTGGATAATGACAGCAAGAGCTCATCATAGCCCAGCTGTTAGCATGGGTATTCTGGGGCAAAGACAACTATGCCAAGCTCAGAGGCTCAACCTGAAAAAAGGAGTCAGAGCACTCAGGGTGCATTGCCTTAATGAACCTAGAACCAGATCACTAGGGGCAGCCATAGCTTTCAGGTTTTTGTTCTGCCTTTCAGAAAATGCAAGCCTATGACAAAGACAGACCCACATCTTTCTCAACATGTACATTACTTCCACCATGTACCACCTGTTCCTGCCCTAGGACAGGGGCCCAGAAGCACCCTTTCATGGTAACTGGAGACAGAGCTCCAAGTAGATATTTTTGCAGTATTGAGGATTGAACTCAGGGTCCCTCCAGTTCTCTCCCTCTTTAAATTTTACTTTGAGACAGAATCTCACCAATTTGCCCAAACTAGCCTTGAATTTGCAATTCTCCTGCTTCAACCTCTTGAATAACTAGAACTACAGACATGCACCACACCATCCTGCTAGAAAGAATGTTCTTTTTTTAAAAATGTTTTTTTGTTTGGTTTTTGTTTGTTTGTTTTGTTTCATCTTTTTTTGAGACAGGGTCTCCCTATACAGTTCAGGCTGAACTTGAATTCAGTTTGTAGCCTGAGCTGGCCTTGAACTCGCACTGATCCTACTGCCTGAGCCTCCCAGGAGCTGAGGCTGAAGGCGTGCACCACCATGCCCAGCCAATAGGAATATTCTTGGTGCACTCCCTGCACAGCATTGTTCACTCTGTGTGGTTTTTCAGCCATACTGAAGAGAAGTATCAAGGTATTTTTCACTTTTTCCTGAATTATTTTTTCAAAGTTCAGAAGTCATGGTCCCATTATAAAGCATAAAACAAAATAAAAAATAAAACCAGATAAAAACAGCTACTCAACCATGAAGCAGAAGTACAATTGCTTTTCAATGAACATTTATTAAAAGAAATAGCTACTCATGTCTTCACACCCCTGCTTCACATGCCTGTACCCAGCAGTCCACTGCTCTGTGGATCCAGAGTCAACAAGTTAGCATATATTCTTCTAGAGCTTTCTCCTCATACATGCATATGGGCAGGAAGTTTTCTGGGTTTTTTTTAACTAAAATAAATGACATTCTACACACGGTTCTACAACTTGACTATTTCACTTAAGTATATTATAATAAACATCCCTCTGTATCAGTTGACAAATGCAACTTAACTAAGTGTAGGGTTGCCAAAGAACTCATCTCTACATGTAAGGTCTTATTGAACCACAGCCAACCCCGTCATTTCTGATTGCTTATGGCTATTTCTACTCTGCCACATGAAAGTAAGCAGTTTTGATAAACTAGACAATCCATGGCCTAAAATATATTCGTCTGACCCTTTAAGAAAAAGTTAGCTGGGCTGGGGAGATAGCTCAGCCATCTAAGCACCTGCCTGGCAAAGGTAAAGACCCAGGTTCAATCCCTGGTACCACATGCTGTGCTGGCCCCAGAAACTAGGCATGGTGGCACATGCCTGTAATCCTAGTGCTGGGGAGGCTGAGACAGGAGGATCACTATGAGTCCAAGCTCTGTGGTGAGACTCTGTACCAAATAAACTTTTTTATAAAAAGACTTAAAAGAAAAAGCTAGCTAATTGGGAGCAAATGTTTATTTTCTCAGATTCTGTAAGGTAGTGAATTGAGCACAGCTCACTGGATGACTCTTCTGCTGGCCTCACCAAGGGTCATTCATGAGAAGAGCTGGATCGTCCCAGTGATGTCACTCACACATTGATGTTTGGTGCGGACTCTCCACTCAGCAGAATCTGGAATGCCCCCCCCCCAGGCTCGTGTGTTAAAATCATTATCTGACACTATTAGGAGGTGGCAGAACCTTCAAGAGATGGCCTAATGAAGGCTGTTGAGTCACTGGTGGATGTACCCTGGAAGGTAACACTGGGACCCTGGCTCTGCCTTTCTTATTTCCCAGCTGCCACGAGAAGCAGCTCTGCCCTCCACGTGGTCCCTGTCATCACAGGTCCAAAAGCAACAGAGCCTCCTGACCACGAACCAAGGCCAAAGATAAGCCTTTCTTCCTTATAATAAGTAACTCCTTTCTTATTTCCAGTACCGTCCCTTTCCTTGTCCTCCTCTCCCTCCTTCTCCTCTCTTCTTCTTCTCCTCCTCTAACAACATGCACAATATGATACATGCATATACCCACAGAGATAGCAGTGAACGAATTAGTGTATAACATTCCATATCTTTTCCTACATTCATAAAATCATGCAATTTTACATACATATGATTGTGTCCTCCATATTATTTCATATTTTTATAATACTATCTAGTGTAACTCTGGCTACATAGGTCATGCTTTACCTTGGTCTTAACCATCCAGTAGAATAGTATGAAT
>NDGN011471649.1:0-16789 GCA_002564285.1 Tympanoctomys barrerae | reverse complement strand
TCTGGAGAATGAGGAAAGCACCACCACATGGAGCGCTGTGAGCGCCCAGGGTGCAGGGGCCGTTGCGACCACTCCCATCTCACAGCCGAGGGAGGCAGGCTCTGAGGCCTGAAATAGCTGCTCGCAGCGCAACTTCAGCGGCCGCAGGGCCACCTGTCAGCCCAGGCACCACGCGCAGGCTCAGGGCGCTCACCGTGTACCGCCTGGCTCTTACGGCTTCCTAGCGAGCAGCTGTGAGAGAACAAGCACAGGCTCTGTAGGGTAGGCTGGACCTACGTCCTAACAGCATTAAGAAATGGCAGCGACACTGCCTCACTGACCCACCTGAGGAGGAACCTAGGAAGAGCGCCGAGAACAGCTGGCATGACCCCAATTAAAGGAACTGCAGAAAAAGCACAATCTGGAGGACGACACAGAGCACTACTGCAGGAGCTCTCTGGGCAGCGTGACACAGAGTGAGCTTGACGACCTGCATGCTCTAGACTTGCATGAACACTTGCTGCCTCCATCGACTGGCGATGACAGACGCGCAGAGAGAAACACTAACAATGGGTGGCTGTGTAGTGACTCTTTCCCTTTTAAATTTCCTTTCAATAAGCATTTTTACTTAACTGTGGTGCTAGGGACTAAACCAGGACCTTGTACACGCTAAGCAGGCATTCTCCCGCTGAGCTGCTACATGCCCAGTTCCTTAGTTACTGAATTGCTCCAGAAGCTGTACCACACCTGCCCCTTAATGCAGCCTGAAGTAGCCCCCCCCCAAAAAAAAATCCCTCCTACTTAATTTTTAAATACAAAATAGTATGGGCTGGCGAGCTAGCTCAGCGGTATACAGCTCCTGCTTAGGCAAGCACAGGGACTGCAGTTTGATCCCCAGCACCATATGCCGTGCCAGCTGACCACAAAAGAAAAAAGAATACCAAAGTTTAAAAAAAAGGAAAAAGATGTACTTATCTATATATGAAGAAAATGTGGATAATTGTACTGCCAACCTGCTAGTTTTTTGAAAGGAGCACTTAATATCTTTTTCTTTTACTCTTCTTTTTAATTTCTTATAACACATTTTTATTTATAAAAGGAGAAAAATACATTATGGGCACTAAAAATTTTGACAAAATAGCATATTTAAACAGAAGGAGGGAGGGAGGAAGATTCCGTAAGGTGAGAGGAGAACCAAAACACAGCAGCACTGGACGAACAACTTCAGCTAGGAAGGGCAGCAAGTCATGAGAACATTGATACCAAAAGTTCTCGTTTGCACAGCAGGTATCAACAAATGACAAGTATCAGAAAAAGATGTCAAAATACACTGAATACCACATACATGTTGACCTCCAAAAATCACATGGGTAAATAATTTTTAAACTTAAGAGCTGATAATAGTAATTTTTCCTGAAATTATTCTAATGTACTTCAAATAAAGTAACTTACAGGGAATCTCTCTCTCCCTTTTTCCTCCCATATTCTTCTCTCCCTCTCCCACCCCCCCAACCAAGGATTACACTCACAACCTTGCGCTTGCCAGGTGGGTATATTTCAGCTGAACTTTTTCCATGTTTACTGTGTCCTCGTCGCCCAACCTATACACAAAGGCTCAATCCCAGAGGTTTTCTTCATCTTCACGTGACCAAGCCTGTGAGGGCCTCCTCTGGCCTACGGGCGTGACCACCACCTACTGTGCACATGGAGGACACTTGGGGCTGGACCCCACCTGAACTCCAGTCAGCACTTAAGCCACATCACAGTGCACGCATCTGAAACATGCTCAGACGGAGCTTTCCATCTCACCCTGGCCTCTGCGCCACTAGCTCAGTGAACAAGTTTCTCTTCAAGCCCGACATCTAAGCTGCCTAGAAAATAACTGCTGTGATGCCGCTGTGACAGCTGAATCCCAACACGAGGAGCAGCCCGGCGAGAGGCACCAATAACTCACGGCAGACAACGCCCCAATGTGAGTTTTCCATAAATTTCAAAAAGGGTTCAAACCCTTCTCCTCACAGCTTGACCTACCCTTTCACTACGATCTGGGGCGGGGGTGGAAAGCCAGCTGTCTCGGCCATTACTGAAGAGCACCAATTTATGAACATCGCAGTCATACTCTGTATCCACTGGGCTACATGACAGAGGAACGACGCTGAAGTACTACTACTCTAAGTGAGACACCCGCAAACTCCATCAGAGACCTGCGGCTAAGAAGGACCCATATGCCAGCAGCTCCTGTCCACGTTTACAGCCCAGAGATCCCAGAAATAAAGTATCAGCCCTTACATAGCATTCCTGGAAGTTATTCCAGTAGTAAAATCTATGAACATTCCTGTTAGCATTATTTTTCAAACTTCCCCAGGTCAGAAGTGACAGGTCAGAAGTTTACCCAGCCAGCAAGGTTTAGCAAACACCTGTAATCCCAGCACACCAGGAGGCTGACAGGAGGAGTTTGAGTTGGAGCCCAGCCTATCTAACTTGTTTCAAATAAAAATAAAGGGCTGGGGATGTAGCTTGAGGGAAGGTCTTGCATTCAATCCCTAACTGCCACACGTCAAAAACAAGTTTAGCATGTCATTTGTGATTGAGGGCCTGCTTTAAATAGTAACATGGCTGGCCAGCAAGTACTCATGATGTTTGCACCAACATTTCCAAAAGTAGAGTGAGTCCTCTTAAGCGCAGCCAAACACCAAAATATGACAACTGAAAACTACAACGTTGGAAACTCCTGAGTCCATGTGTGATCTGTTGTTCTGTTAACCTCGCCAGGCCGCGCCCGTTAGGCACCTGTGTCTTCAGGCCCATGACCCGGCTCTGCTAGCATCATCTGTGGGTAGAGCAGTACATAAAACCACTTCTTTCATTAATACAATGACCTGCAGACATTTGCTGGCAACACTGCGGAGCCCTTTCACACTGTAGAACACCACACAGGACACTTTGGTCTTCAGGTTCATTGTGTACTAAATGGTCATACTGAGAAAGTTTCTTGTAGATTTAACTATGTTAACAAGTTTTTTTCCTCTATCAATACAATCAAAGTCTAGCTGTGAAACGTGCAGGTGTCTGTCAAGATCCCGCTCCCCTGCACGTCACACTAAAATATTGTTTCCACAAGCTGGGTAGCAGACACCTAAAATCCCAGCACTGGGGAAGCTGAGGCAGGAGGACTGCCGTGAGTGTGAGACCAGCCCCTATTATGCATATAACAACATCCTGTCAGAAAAAGCAAAAAAACTCAGCAAACAAAAACAAAAAACCCAAAATACTAAACCACTAATAGTTTTCCTTGCAATTCTCAGAGATGCAGTAAAACTTCATACACTGTCTAAAAAACTCTAACCATCAGAGACAACGACAAATATACTGCGAAGGGCACGGGGATACACGCTCACTGCACCTGCAGCCTTACCTTAAAAAGCAGAGGCAGAAGCTGAAGCTGCTCTGTGACTGCTGCGGAGAAGGCCCTTCCTGCACTCGCCATCAGCCACTTCAGTACTGTGTGGGAAGAACACGCACAATCAGCAAGAGCACAGAGCTGTGCTGGAAAACCAGTGTCAGACGACCGCTCGGACAGCTCTCTAGTGCCACGGAGGAGACCACGTCGGGCGGCGCACCCACGAGACACTTGCCAATCAGCAGTGAAACAGGATCCTAAAAAGGCTCCCCACTAACCCAACACAGGCATTACTGCCCAACATCTACAAGTTACTGAAACAACCTATCAAGAATCTAGAGCAAGTTTTATGTTAAAACTAGTCTTCAATAGTTTATGGTAGCAAAAATCATGATCAAGGGGATTACACTTAGAATTCTCGAAAAATTCTAAAATATAAAAACAAGAAACCTGGAATACTGAGAACAATCTTAAGAAATCTGGAACACTCATGCTTACTGACTTACACCTTACTAATAAGCTACAGCAACCAACAGTAGGATACTGTGGGACAGGTGTTAAGGACAGGCATACAAACCAATGGCCCAAAACAGAAAACCCATAAACCCTTACAAGGGTCAACCAATTTTGTAAAAGCTGGGCCAAGACTTTCTTGCAACAAATGCTAGAGGGAAAACCGATGTCCACACGTAAAACATTCACACTTACCTGATACTATGTACAAAGAATAAATCAAGAGTGGACCAATGACCAAAATGTCAAATCCAAAGCTATAAAAACTCTTTCAAGAAAATGTAAAAGGAAAAACTTCCTGACATTCAATTTGCAATCATTTCAAGGAGATATGAATAGATAAGACAATCAAAACTGAACTTTCAATCATTAAAAAAGACACTAAGTCAATAAAGAGAACATAATGGAGAACCCACAGAATAGAAGAAAACCATCTACCTGGTAAGTACCGATATTTCTGGTACACTAGAAACTACATCTCGACAGCAACAAAACAACTTAATTCATCAAAATCGGGGACCAGGGAGATAGCTTAGCAGCTTAAGTGCCTGTCTGGCAAGTGTAAGGTCCTGAGTTTAATTCTTAGTACAAAAAAAATGGGGTCCAGGGAGATGGCTCAGTAGAAAAAGCGCTCCCCTAGCAAGCACAAGGATCTGAGTTTAATCCTCGGTTCCGCAAACAAACAAACAAAAAAAGGCAAATGAAATTTCAAAATAAAATATACAAATGGCCAAAATGCACACCATGTTTAGAATTATTTTTGGGGGGGAGGGGGGAACGGGGGGGACGGAACCAGGGATTGAACTCAGGCCCTTGTGCTTGCTAGGCAAACACATTTCTACTGAGCCATCTCCCTGGCCAACACCATACTGTTTAATGTTACTTATCTATAGACAGATACAAATCAAGATCACAGCAAGGGAGCTCTTTATGCATATCAGGATGGTTATAATCATGGGGAAAGCTAGCAAAACAAAACAGAAAATAATGTTGGCAAAGCTGCAGAGAAACTGAATCCCTGGAAATTTGATGACTGGAATGCAAAAAGCAGTTGCTGTGGAAGTTTGACAGAATTTCAAAATGGTAAACACAAATATATGGTCTAGCAAACTCCACTTCTGGGTATGCACTCAAAAAATGAGAAAGCAATGACTCAAAGAAGTACTTTTATGCCAATGTTCACAGTGGCATTCTCTGTAATAGTCAAATGTGCAGACAACCCAAATGTCCATTAATGGATAAGGGCAAAATAGGTATGAATCTCTTACTTATACAACCAAATAGATTAACCATGAAATACTATGCAAAGTGAAACCCAACAGACACAAGAGGAGCAACACCGTGTACTTCACAGCCAGGAGCAGAGCAGAGCAGGGCATGGCGGCTGCTTGGGGCTAGGTAAGAACAGCAGTCATTACTTAATGGGAAGAGTCCCAGTTTTGCACAACCAAAAAAAGACTGAGATGGGTGGTGGCGATGGTGCTGCAAGTGTGGAATTACTCGTTATGGTTTGTGTCTAGTCCACCCAAAGCCTCGTGTAGTCATGGGTGGCTTCTGGAGTTCGTGATTAATTCATTCATGAGCCATCGCTGGGATTATGGGTCTAAGTGCTCCACCTGCCCTGGGGTGGACAGCCTGATTAAAACATAAGGGAGAGAGGCAGCGGCTCCAGCTCCCCCCTTCGCTCTCTGCTGTTTCCTGCCCCCATGAAATCCTGCGCTCTGCCATGTGCCACTCACTGTGCGGGCAGCCAGCAGAGTACAGACTGCAACCCCCACTCACTGCGGCTAATAAACCATTCCTTGCTTAATTTGGGGTGTCGGGTATTTTGTCCCCATAACAAAATAACTGAGACAGTACTTAATGTCAATGAATGACACACATAAAATGATTCAAATGGCCAGTTTTGCATAATGTATATTTTACCACAATAAAAATTACTGGTAAGAAAACAAGGGAGAATAAAAATAGCTATATGTTTTCAGGTACATTTCAAGTAATTTTAGCCACTCACTGGTTTTTAAGAGTTTAATGCCCTGAGTTCGCTCATCTTCTTCACCAACACCATTTTCCTCCATGACATGGTTCTGGATTTCTTCATCCGCATCCATGAGGGGCTTTAATTTCTCTAGGAGACGAGCAGTAAACTCAGGGATACAAGGGGATGTTGTTGGTGCAGTATTTGGCAAAGAAACATCTATCATGAATATGTAGGTCAGCACACTGTTAAGTAAAAGGCAAGACATTAGAAAGTGCCGTACTAACACGAAAAATGCGGCGCGCGAGTCATGACACAAGCCTCCCAAGTGGGCTCCAGCTGGGTCTCCAGCCCCCTGTACACGGAAGTCAGCCCGCCAATGAGCCTGCAGTCTGACCTCTGAGCACCCTGCTTCCTTGGATTGCATTCAGAGACGCCTGTCTCACTTCTTACAACAGTAAGGAGATGGAGAAGAACGCAGCGACACTGCCTGGCCCCGGGACCGCTCAGGAGGCAGCCTCGGGCAGCGCCAGGGCAGCTCCTGCTGCACGTGACAGCACCTACCTCCCGATCCGCTCCCTGACGTTCTTGTACACCTGTGTGAGCTTGGGCTCCAGGTACGCGAGCAGTCTGTGCAGCAGCTCGGGCACTCTCCACTCCTGCTGGGCGAGCCCGCCTTGTAGCACATAAAGGCGACTACAACCAAAGGACAGAACCATTATGTTCGAACCCCTTTCGGCCTTTACATACAGACATGATAAGCGATGTCTGTATGACACCTGAAATGTGTTCCATCATCTCACAAAAGCATCTCTATGAAGATTTTATTTTCCCCACATTATTCTTTTTGTACATACATTTATTCTCCACTAGACAGTTACAAAACAAAACAAACCCCTGATCTTTCAGATTAAGAATTCAAGGGCCAGCCAGATAGCTCAGTGCACAAAAGCACCTGCTTAGGCAGAGCGCAGCAGCCAGGGTTTGACCCCGGGGGGCCGTGCCCGCCCCATTCCCAGGATGCGCTGAGACAGGGACTGAGACTGGGCGTGGTGGCGCCTGCCTATGATCCCAGCGCTCGGGAGGCTGAACAGGAGAATCACGGCGAGTCCAATCTCTGTAGTGAAACCCTGTAGACCCTGTACTACACATATTTAAAAAAAAAAATTAAGGATAAGAATTCAAATTTCTCACTAATTAACAAAATACCTATTCTCTGTCTTAACAGTATGTGCCAGGTTTCTTTCTTTGCCCACTGTTTTTCCAGCTCTTATGTTACCACCCAGTGCAGTTGCCCTTAAATGATTACTTCCTTCTTTGTAATTTTTTTCGTTCTGTGGTGCTTGGGACTGAATCTGAGCACATGGGGCAAGCATGCTCAATCCTTCTCCTTTCTTTACAGCAAAGAATGAACATGAGATGGAGTAAGGAAGAAAACACTGCTGAGGTACATGAAACGACCCTAACAGAAAGAGTGACAGCGGAGGCAGCTGGACGGAGCTCACACAGAACCTGCTCGCCTGCCCGCATTTCTCTACTTGCTCCCAACTGAGAAATAGCTATCACACAGTGTAGTGAGATGGATGCTTTCCAGGAAGTAATTAGAATGTAAATGTGCAGATAATTCACCTCCATTTATACGTCAGCCTAACTCAAGCCTTGGCATCGTGAAGTTACTATTCTGCGTTAATCTCACAGGTTTTTACCATGCATCTACAAAGGATCCTCCTTCGCCACTCAGTGGTGATTCTAATAGCAGCTCAAAAAGCCAGTGAAGTTTCCGAGGATCTCTGCTTTCCTGTGTTGAAGATATAAAGTAATAATTAAATAGAGGGCCTACAATTCTATAAATAAAATTCAAGTTAATTTAGAAATATTACAAGTATATTAACAATACATGAATAAAATCCTAAAATTTGTGAGTCAAATCCAAATGTAATTATCATAGCTCATGTTAACAGTAAAACTGTTAGCGAAATGGGCTAATCTTAAGGGAAGTATGTGAGCTATCAACATTTGGTGTTGTAAAAAATACCTATAAACTTCACATTGTGGAGCTTTTACTCTATGTAAGCTACATTTCCAACTATGTCTTGTCATTTATTTTAAAAACCTATCGCTATAGCACAGGCAATATTAAAATCCCTTAAGAATTATTACCTTAGGCTTATCTGAAGAGCTAAGAAGTACTATCTTCAGATAAAAGATTTGCTTTTAAAATATCTGCATAAAAGAGGACAGAAGAGCAAACTGTCACAGCGTGGCTCCCTTCCCTCTGAGACAGCGTGGCTAAGCTGACTGTGCGGGGCCTCAGGCGAACGGGGCACTTACGCAGGACGTGGCTATGCAGGCTCCCCAGTCGCTATAGGTTTCCACCGTGATGCTGGACAAGGCTGTCCTCAGCAGGGGGCACAGAAGCTCCCAGAGGCTCTCCACCTGCACGCGATGGGACACACACGGGGTGAGTCGGAGGCATTCAGAGCGTGCCAGAAGAACAGCCCTTTCCCTGTAAACACACAAACATAAACGGTACCCAACTTGGGCCATCCAGAGTTCTCAAGATGACCCAAGAAAGCGCCGCACTGCCACTACACACTGGGCATGGGTCACTCCCCCGAGCTATTATCCTGAAGAGGTGAAACTTTATACGAACCCTCATAAACTCTCCCCATCACCGTGCAGTTCTACAGTACAAAACTCTTCACTGTTAGGGGCCAGGGAGATGGCTCAGTGGAATAAGCGCTTCTCTGCCAAGTGCAAAGGCCTGAGTTCAATCCCCAGTTCCACACACACACACACACACACACACACACACACACAAATAATAATAATAAATTAAAAAAAGAAATAAAGCCATCTTTAAAAAAAACCTCTGTTTTAAGCTTTAAATGTTTATTAAAGTCATTTCACTGAATTTTACAATGAAAGGCAATGACACTTTAATATAAAAATTAGCAAGGTATAATCCAAATTCCAAGACTTAGATTACAAAAAACAGCCTTTTAAAAACTGTTTCAGTGAAGGGCCTGCCAAATAGCTCAGTGGATTAGGCGCAAGGGCCCAAGGTTCAATCCTCGGGCCTGCATGCCAACCTGCCCCCAGGGCGTGCTGAGACTGAGACTTTGATTGAGACTGGGTGTGGATTGAGACTGGGCGTGGTGGCGTACATGCCAGTAATCCTAGCTCTTGGGAGGCTAAATATACAGATCATTACAAGTCTGATCTGTGTAGTGAGACCCTGAACACCCTGTAGACCATTCCCTAAAATACAAAAAAACAAAACTGTCTCACTGAACAGGGACTGAATACTAGCCTAAAACTGCTTAAGTGTAAGTATTCACAGGCCATCTAAAAATAAATGAGTATCTTTACTTACGTATCATGCTAACATTCACAAGAGGGGGGCATGGTAGTGCATGCCTGTAATTCCAGTGCAGCAAGTTCAAGACCAGCCTGGGATACAAACTGAGTTCAAGGTCAGCCTGATCTTTTTTTTTTTGCAGAACCAGGGACTGAACTCAGACCCTTGCGCTTGCCAGGGAAGCGCTTACTCTACTGAGTCATCTCCCCGGCCCCCTGAACTATCTTTAAAAAAAGAGCAAAAAAAACCCCAAAAGCCAAAAAAATCAGGGCCTAAGTGTGAAATCAAATCTTAAGAACAATGACACTCTACAGAGGGAGTTTCAACTCAAAATGCATACAAGACTAGAAAGGCAGTTTAGGAACAAAGAGGTTGAGAAGGTTCTAGCGGGAGAGGACTGCACGCAGCACGGCGCGGTGCAGTGGCGCAGTGGGTGGTGGGAAGACCTGGGCGGACTTCAGGACCTTCCCCCTTTGCAGGAGAGACCAGACATTACTCGTCTTCTCTCATCCATTCCTGCTCTTCTTCTTCAACATACTGTATCTTGACCTCACTCCCCACAATACCGGCAAATAAGTAAAGAATGTAAAGATATCCAATGATCCCTAATGACCACAAATTTGTGATGTCTACTCTAAATTTTTTTGGGGGGGGGGGGTGGTGGGACCAGGGATTGAACTCGGGCCCTCGTGCTGCCAGGGAAGCGCTTATTCCACTGAGCCATCTCCCCGGCCCCATGCTGTCTACTCTAAAGCAGCACATGCATAGCACACAACTTAGGGAACCAAGCATTACAAAGCAAGTGACAAGTGACATGGGGACTGCTGAATAGACAATGTAACCCTAACAAAGAACTGCTGCAGAATGACATCACCTTTTCAAATGTCCAGTGCTTTGAACCTCTGATTAAGCCAGCTATAATTTCTGCAACACATCGCTGGGTGCTTTCGTGAGAATCTGCAACCAACCGCTCTAAGTGGGGCTTCAGGAGTGGCAGGAAGGCATCATCAAAATTTCTAAACAATCCCTACAAAAGCAAAGACATCAATCCAGTATCATTCAGTCCAATTACAATATGCAACTACTATTCGCCATTACCATGCTCAATAATTCTAAGTGAGCCTCCCTTTAGTACCAAGTACTTTAAATACTTTAACAATATAAGTTAAAATGGTAAAATTACTCCCATTTTATGTTATAATGTAACTAAGTGCTTTGAACTTGAAAATGTTATGCTTTAAAGCAGCAGAGCTATATCCCTGGTCCCTGCCTTTCTTTCACGACCTCTAGCTAAAAGCAATGAAAGGGTCATTTTCAATGAAAACAGATGGTGAAATTAAAACCTCAATCACATATTTAAAATAAACTTATGATTTACAAATAAAATGACTAAACTTTATAAAGAGAATATATAAATAATATAGTTACCTTAAAGAGGCAAAAACGTCGGGGATTAAACTTATCTTTTCCTTTTCTGTCTTCTAAAGATAGAAAAGTAATTAACTGTTCAACAAATTTAGGATCAGAAAAATGATCAAATATAATCTGTTCTGCCTATAAAGTTAAAGAAAAAGAATATTCAGGGTTTAAAATCTTTTAAGAACATAACTCTAAAAGGTTAAAATACGATTTTGATTCAACAGAGCCTGTCACTTTCCTCTAATGAATGTTTAGTTCTCACAGAAACAAGGCTTTCTAGACCCCACATAACATACTCCCTAAAAACATTTACGGGCATAAAAATAGCCAAGTCCTTCACATCCTTGAAGTCGTAAACTAAAACCAACAGCCAGCCCGCCTGGGAAGTGAAGGCTTGCTGCTCCTGTGCTCTCGTGCAATCTGACTGCCCAACTGGGAGCCAAACGCCACGAGGCATTTCCATATTTGTACATCTTAAGTTAAAAGGCAAACTGCTCAGGCTCAGCTACACAACCTTTCATATCCACACGTACAAGCCCTTATCTTTCCACCTGAGAAAGCAGGAAGCTCAGCGAAGACTGAGAGGCTTGGACTAGAAGCTATAAACACCCACTTACCAAGTGCTCTACCATCTGCACTTAACAAAAACCTAAAACTAACTCGTCATTTCTCCTTCCATAAGCGTAACTCAGAACTGACAGGAACTGCTGACTGCATGCGCAGCAGCCACGGAGGGCGCGCAGAACCGGACAGCAACCTCGCAGATGCTGCGCTGGCACGGGCGGCCCAGGAGAGCAGCCCACACCCCTGCGCTTGTTCTGCACCACACTGAAACCGCAGTGTGGAAAAGATCTGCGCTAAGACTGAAATAAATCAGGACCAAAACTAAAAGGCACCTGTGAGCACAGAGAGATGAGCGCTTACCTCCGTCATGTCCTCCCTGCTTCTGCCGAGCTGAGGCTGCTCTTCCACACCAGCATAAACCACCATATTCCTGCAGTTAAGAATGCAGATGTGTAAAATACACAGAAAAAAACACCACAGCATCCCGGACAGAAAGCCTTACGAGGCGTGCTATTAAGCCCTGGAGGCCAAGTTCGGAGACTAGAGCATGCTCGGCCTTAACAATACAGAGGATCGCTGTGTCCTGGTGACATCACTGCAAACAAGGAGAGCTGAGCACTCCTCGGGGCTGGCCCAGGGTCTGTGTTACTGACAGACGAAACACAACGCAAAGCGGCCTTCAACCACCTTCTCAGTCGTCTACAATTGGAGGAGGCCAGGAGCCGCCCGGAGGTAGGAAGGGAGCACGGCGCTGGCGGGCTCCTCTCAACTTCCCCCGAGAGCCAAGCGCGACCACACGGCAGGGCCCACTGCATAGGTGGCAGCGGCTCACACTCACTTTGGCCAAGCACAGTAGCCCCAGTGAGTTTTCTCAACGAAGCAACTTGCTTCCCATTCTCTTTTAGTTCTTGGTATAGTTCTGCTGTCATAATGCAGCCAACGATTATCAGGCCTGTCACCAGCAAGAACGTGGGCAGGTTTAGGACATCCACCTACGGAAGGAGAGACAGCTAATTAAGACACTCGGCCAATAATTAATCCTCCACTTTTAAACAAAGGAATTAGTGTTAACTCTGCTAGGGCCGGCCAAATAGCTCAGCAGATTAAGGGACCAGGGATTCGATCCCCAGGCCTGCCGTGCCAGGCCCTGCCCCTGGTGTACTGAGGTGGCAACTTAGACTGGCCATAGTGGCACATGCCTGTAATCCCAGCTCTTGGGAGGCTGTAAACTGTGTGGTCACTACAAATCCAATCTAGTAGTGAGACCCTGAACACCCTGTAGACTCTTCCCTAGAAAATAAAAAAATAAATAAAATTAAAAAAATTTTAAAAAGGAACTAGTGCAACTCTGCTTTTATGATAAGCAGCTACGAAATGCCCTCAGAGACGACAGCGTAAGGCTGGGGCGCGGCTCCCAGGTAGAGCCCTCGTCTGTCATGCACAGGTCCTGGGTTCCATTTCCTCAAGACCCATTATTTTCTTGTGAATTTTTTAACCCTTAGTTTTTAATATGTCAACTATTTCATTTTTGGCATTATTTCACATTGTTTATCGACACCCATAAAAAATGTCTGCGGTCAAGAACAATAATTTGCATTTTTCAACAAAATTTTCTAAGTTTTACTGAAAAGCACAATACTTACTGATTTCATAAGGGTCAATGGTCACCTTTTTGTGAGTTCTTTTTAGCTGCTTGAGAATACCAGCAACAGCTGAGATAGCCATCTAGAAAAAAGGTACATGTTTTAAAAAACAAGCCAGGCACGGCAGCGCATGCCTATAATCCCAGCACTCAAACTCGGCCTGAGCAATTTAGTGGGCTGGGTGGGGGTAAGCTGGATGTGGGTCAGTGCAAAGCCCTGGGCTCAGTCCCTAGCATGGGGGTTACACACCTCTTCAACAGCTGACTACTTTAACTAAGGAAAAGCTGGACTCCACCCCTCACCCTGCAGCCCTCAGGGCTCCCACTGGCAGCAAGTGGGGCAGCCCTGGTAGTGAAAGAGTCACACAGTTCACACTCTGGAGCCTTTACCCAGGCCAGTCTCTGCCTAAGAACTCAGCCCCTTTCCATGGCTGAGTGTGGGGGCCACCCTGAAGGACAGCAAAATCCTGTCTCAAAAACAACAAAAACCAAACCAAACCAAAACCAAAACCAAGGCCCACCAAAGTTGGCCCTTCATTAAATTAGTCCCTACTCATTCTTCCCATGCCAGCTTAGGTTTTCCTTGAGTTTTGTCTACAGTGCACTAGAGTAGGCTAGCAGCTCTCCTATACTTCAGCCTAACACTGACAGCAAAACCTAGTGTTGTACCCCTAGATAATTGTCCCTCGTGAAACACTGTGAGCCTAATTTTCTATTTTTTCGAAGTCAGCCTTTGTCATTGGCCTAGAACATATTCCTTGTCATATTTGCAGTGTTGAATTGTACAGTGCCAAACACACTCTCATATGTACATACTTCAACACATTATGTTATGCATTATTTGCAAAGACTCTGATGTAAGTATTTCAGAATTCAAACTCAGTAGCTAAAATGAAACATCTACCTTTCGAACTACAATCGCATCGTGGTTGAGATTCTCCACAAAAAACCGCACAGCACGCAGAGGCAGCACACGGTCATCTCTCAGGAGCAGAGACAGAAGACCAATTCCTATGTGTTCAAACTTCCAGGGCCTGAGAGAGGGCGGGGAAAGCCAGGCCATATGACTCACTACAAAGCCAAATCTTTAAGAAAAAAGTGCTTCATACATAATTTTGTTCTTCCCAAGAATTACAACAGCTCTGTGTAAGACAAATGTGTTGAAAATAAAATAATTTTTTATAGGGTTGACAATGTAGCTCAGTGGCAGGGCACTCCTGTGGCATGCATGAGGCCCTGTCTGATACTTTGCCCACAAGGAAGAAAAGAAGAGAGGAAGGGGATGAGGAAGAAGAAAAGGGGGGGTAGAGGAAGCTAAGGAAGAAGAGAGAACTTTTTTATACTCACAGATTTCTTTGTTCCACACCATCTAGCAACGCGTTGACCAAATTTTCATAGTTCCTTAAAACACACACACACACACAAATCAAGTGATGAATCAATCGCTTTACTACAATACTCAGATAAATATAAAATACTGTAATATAAATCATAATGTGGCCAAATTTATCTTTCCCCGACTCACACCACCAGCCTACAGAAAGCACTGGTAAGAACCCCAGAGTTAAGGCCGAGGTGCGGGCAGAGACCCGGGAAAGGGAGCAGGGCGGCTTCCCGGCCGAGAGCCCGCCCACCCGAGCGCGTCCAGCTGAGCACGGAGCGCGGGCTGCCCGGAACACGCAGGGCGGGACGAGAGCCCCCTGCCTGGGGAGACACTGCAGAGGGCGTGCTGGAGGTTAGGCGGGGGACCAGTGAGAGTTGAGGCCACCTGGGCCACACAGTGAGTTCAAGGCCAGCCTGAACTATTACAGCAAGACCCTGTCACAAAAAACCAAACAATAGAGGGATTTGTTCTAATGGTATTTGTAAATAGGATATCACGTCCGCAACTTGTACAGCAATTAACCACTAGGAAGAATTATGCAATGTGTTCATTATTGAAACTGTCCTACCAATTTGGTTTGAAACTGTCTCACTGCTATTTGTCAATAAAATTATGAAGAAAACAAACAAAAAAAAAAAAAAAAGGAAGGAAGGCAGACACTGATGTGCGCATTAGGCTCAGCGTGGATGATCACCTGAGCCCAAGCACTCTGAAGATTCCTGGACATCACAGGGAAGTCCTCTCTCCAGCAAGTAAATACTTTCAGAAAACAGCAGGTAGGAACGCTCACATACTAAGTGAGTGGCAAAGAAAATCAGGTAAGCGTGGCTCGCTTCAGGGAGCTGCGCTGGTTCCAAAAGGCCCGGCTTCCTAATACCCTGACACTGGATGTGACTGTAAGCAACCATTACTAAGGCAGACACCATGCTACATGGCTGTAATCCCAGCCCTCAGAAGGGTGAGGCAGAAGGGCTGAGGCCTCAGTGAGTTTAAGGGTACCCAGTGACGTTAAGGCCAGTCTGGACTATAGAGAGAGACCCTGTCTCAAATAGCCTGAAAACTCAAAACAAAAAATTATTATTGAAGAGCTATAAAGCCACACAAGTGAACTTGGTGTTTAATGACGGATCTGTACCAATTAAGTTGTGCCTCATATATTACTGTCAAAAAACCAGAATACATGCTGAAGAAAGATTCAATATAGAAAATAATTTTTTTAAATGTTATTTTAGTCCACGGTCTATAGGGTCTCACTACACAGATCCAACTCACAGTGATTCTGTTTTCAGGCCCCCAAGTACTGGAATGAATTAAAGGCATGCACCACTATGCCCAGTCTCAACTGGGGGTTTCAGCACACCCTAGGGGTGGGGCTGGCATGGCATGCCAAGAATCGAACCCCGGTCCCTGTACCTGTCTAAGCAGGTGCTTTAGTCCGCTGAGCTATCTGGCCAGCCCATGAAAATAACTGATTTTGGAGGCCAGGGAGATAGCTCAGTAGAAGTGCTTGCCTGACAAGTGCAAGGTCCTGAGTTCAATCCTTGGTATCTCAAAAAAAAAAAGAAAGAAACTCATTTTTAAGATGATTGTTTTCTATTTTTATAATTAAAAGCAAAAATTAGGCCATGCATGGTGGGATACACTTGTAATCCCAGTGCTTGGGAGGCTGAGGCAGGAGGCTTGTTGAGAGTTCTAGACCAGCCTGGGCTACACAAGAGCTCAAGGCCAGCCTGGACTGTACAGTCAGCCCCTGTCTTAAACAGACAAATAAATAAAAGAAAAGAAAGAAAGAAGAGTGAAAATTAGGACTGCTTGCAGTAATCATCTTCAAATTCTTTTCACAGCTTCGTAGTCGGCTATGTCTACATCTCACTAAGTATCTGCTATCCACAACATCATCTATATTAACAGGCCATCAAGTACCTCAGGGCATCGGCATTCCTCTCTTGTTGGCGTTGAAATCCTCCTTTAATTTTCTCTGGGGTGGGCAGTGTTTGGTTGGTAGAAGGATTTTTTGACTGCTGAAGTAATTCTGCTATTGCAACACAGGACTCTGGAATCTTATTTAAAAAAAGAAAAGCAGGAAGAACAAACAAACAACAACAAAGTATTCTGACATGTACCACATGGATAAATCCCAAAAATGTTAAGCTAATAAAAGGCGGCAGACACAGCCAGGCCCACGCCTGCAAGCGGGGCACCTGTGAAATGCTGAGGCAGGAGGACTAATGTGAGCTCAAGGCCAGACTGAACTGCACGGCCAGACCCTGTCTCAAATAAAAAACTAAAACAAAGAAGAAAGAAGGCAGACACAAGCCACGTATTTTGTTCATATGAAATGCCTCTTAACTCGCAACTTCACGGTGAGAAAACAGATCAGTGGTCTCCCTGAAGAGGAATGACAAGCCACTGCTTTGGGAACAAAGTTTGTTTTTTGGGTGAGGAAAATCTGTAATTAGAGTGGTGGCAGCTAAATAACTGTGTAAATCTACACTGTGAACATACAGGGATACATCTACATAAGTGAAAAGGGTAGATCTTATGTGAAT
>NDGN011471639.1:0-24744 GCA_002564285.1 Tympanoctomys barrerae | reverse complement strand
GGACCAGAGATATAGTTCAGTAGCACAACACCTGCCTGGCAAACTCAAGGTCCTGAGTTTGATTCCTAGTATGAAAACAAACAAACAAACAAAAAAAAACCAAGAGGGCTGAGGATATAGCTCAGTGGAAAGACCTTGGTTTTGCTCTATAGTCCTGTGGAAAAACAGAAGATTACATTCAAAGGACAAAACAACCAGTGTGCAGCCACATGGGCTGGAGGACGGTGTGGGTGCCCTCCTTCGTGAGCATCTGCCCTGCTGACAAGCAGGCAGTCAGCCTCCTGCCAAGCATTTTGGAAGGAAGCCAAGCCTCTCCCCAACAGCACAACAAAAACCCCTTATTCCAGCAACAAAATGAAAGCTTCAATGAACTTAGAACAAAGGTGTCAATGAATACTGAGCATCTTTACCTGGTTGATTTTATTTTGTGGTGTTTGTTAATTGCTTCGTGCCATCCACAAGCATTTGGGTATCCGCTGCTTGGCAGGCAATGCTGCAAATGCCGACAATACAGGTGCGAACAAAAGCAGACAAGCATCCCAGCTCCGTGGAGTTGAGGTTCTAGGAAGCAGTGGAGGGAAGGGAGGGAGGGAGGGAGGGAGGGAGGGAGGGAGGGAGGGAGGGAGGGAGGGGGGAATGGAGGAAGAGGAGAGGAACACGACGGTCAAGGAAGGGGAGAAGAAGGGAGAGAAAATGAAACAAGCAATGTGATACACAAGTACACAATGTGGGATGATGACGCATGCTCTGCAAAGCACAATAAGGGCCAGAGGGGCAGAAATGCTGGGCTGAGGGTCCCAACAAAAGGCAAAGGCAACTTCTGAGCTCATCCCGACAGGACAAGGATGAGCTCCACGGTTACCAGAAACAACTTCCACTGCAGGTGCTGTGAGCAGCCAACCCCCAGGCCCTTGGGGGAGCACAGTGGCTGCCAGGTTTGAAGCACCACAAGGAGGGGAAGAAAAGTCAGCACAGGCAGTGAGACCAGAACACAAGGACCCTGGACTCCGCAGGGTCAGGTTCAGGTTCCAGCTCTCCCACGCGCTGAGAATCCTCCTCAGCCTCCCAAGCCCCTTTCTCATCAGTCCACAGGACTAAGTACTGTGGCTGCCTCCCAGCCTCTTGAGAGGAGTGAGGGCTCCATTAGAGAGTGGTAGGAATAGACTCTGAATGTTTCGATGTTAAACAGAATTTATTACACACCTTGCCATGAATCCCTCTCAGAATATTTGCCTAACTTTGAACATACCAATCCCATTATCTTTGCTACTTTCTGAAGCAGTTCTGCAAGTCCTCTGTCATGAATCCTTTAAGAATGTTGTTGATGAGCACAGAAAGGCGGGCTCATAAAAGCACTACCTTACGTCAAAGATGCCCTCGTTCATCTTATTCACCGAATCTGGCGCCGTGAGATGTTTGGCTCTTCCTCAAACTCAAAATGACCAGGAAAGGTAAAAATTTGGATTGAGCCAGGATACCTAGGCAGACACAACAGTAAAGGCAGTCATGGAGAAGGACTCCCAGAGCTGCTTCAGAAAGCAGCAGGAACAACGAGATGGGGGTCTTCAAAGAAAAGGGGGAGTATTTTGAGAATTCACGCGAATGCATCTTTTTATGTATTTGGGACAGGGTCTCAATGCAGCTCAGATGCATGGTGATCCTTCTGTTCCAGCCTCCCCAGCCCTGGGATTACACGTGCGCCACCACGCTTGGACTTGGTTGCCCATTCAACGTGCCCAGGGGAATGGCGGGGTCAGTGTGGCATGTGGTACTAGGGATCAAACCCCATCTCTGTCCTTGCCTAAGCAGGTCCTTAGTCTGCTGAGCTGTCACAGCAGCCTGGGAATGCATCTTTTACTATGATATATACTTCAAGATTTAAACATAGGCCATGTTTTCAATCATACCTCATAAGTGCAAAATGCTGGTGAGGCAAGTGCTGACTCACAGGAGGCCATACCAGGAATCCTTCCTACAGCGCCCAACACCACACTGCCTGTCTCTGCCTTTACGTGAGGGGTCACAGGTGGGCCTTACTTAATCCTGAATTCCTAGGTCCTGGGTCTGAACTGACATAAGAGAGCGCTCTGGAGAGACTGCTAAATGGAGCATTCAGAGAGAGTTGTAGCTCCAGGGGTCAGAATATATACACTAACAGTAAGATGCCCCAGATCCCCAGATCCCCAGCTCTCCATCTTTAGAGACAAGAAAAATGTACCCAGAAATCTGGAAGAATCACCAGAAATAGACACTAGACCAAAAACACCATGTTTCCTAAGCCTGTTGGCTTTTCAGTGTTCTTAGAAAGACGTATCCATGGCCAGTGTCATCCATGGAATAAAAGGACCTGGAGCCTCTAACCTGGAAGATGTTGCCTCCTTCCTCTGTGGTGTGGCCTGCAGGGCCCAGGGCCAGGCGAGGTCCACACAGCGTGGCATCCCGAGGCTTCCAGTCAGTGCCCGGGCAGAGATGAGTCGTGAGGAGCTCGAATTCTGCTCATGCCTCATTCATGGGATTTCTCTGTTCCAAGTGGCAGAAAGAGGCACATTTTAAAATATTTTTTCCTAGAAGCTTAAATCTGTGCTTTGCATGTCTCTCTGTCCTCAAATAGCCTGGGGACCAGTGGGTTTGTATGTTAGATGAAGAATAAAACAGGAGGAAGAGCAAAGTAAAATCTACACTCACTGGGTGGCTTCCTCAGTCCCCTGTACGACTGGGGCAGCTCCTGCTGCGCCCCCGAGGTGCCAAGCTTGAGCAGGAGGGAGTTCAGAGCTGCCTGGGTCTCAGCACCTCTGGGGGTGCAGCTCAAGGGCAGCTCCCTGTTTTAATTGCACTCCCGCATACAAGAGGAAGCCTGCACGTCTCCCTGTATGCGATGAACATTAAGCTGATAGACCTGTAATTTCCTCCACCAGCACACTCCCATTTTTGCATATTGATGCCACATTTAGTTTGTTGTTTTCTAATTTTCCATTCTTTGGGTCCTGTGCTCAGTAGTTTCAATGCTCAGTAACTTCTCCTTATAATAATCTCTCCATGCAGCAGAAGCGTTCTGCCTTCCCCCTCCAACTCCACCGAGAGGGTAAGCCCCATGCATCCGATCGATCTGAGAACTCAATGGCGCTTGGGGGCTTTTGCCCCTTCAGGTCCCTACTGCATTGTTAGGAAGAGTTCTGGGGCCTGGTCTTACTTTTTTAAATGTATTTAATACAGGGTCTGCAGGGTCTTACTACCCAGGTTGGACTCATAGTGATCCTCCTGTTTTCAGCCCCCCAAACCGTGGGATTACAGGCGCGTGCCACCATGCAAAGTATCAAGCGCCTTCGCAGCATGCTCCAGGAGCAGGGCCAATGCAGCATGCCAGAAGGAACTGGGGCCTCGTCTTTTTATTTATTTACTTACTTATTTATTTCTCTAGCACTAGGGATTGGATCCAGGGCCTTTGCCCTGAGCTAGATCACCAATCCTTCTTATGTTTTCTTTAATCCTGCAAAAAGTTCTTACTAGGTTGCTCAGACTGGGCTCAAAGTTTCAGTCCTCTTGCCTCAGCCTCCCAAAGTGCTGGAATTACAGGACTCTCACTCAAGTCCACATGGCTCATGTTTGACAGCCTCAGAAACAGAGCTGCAGGAGGAGTTCCCAGGGGAAATGTGGAGAATGGGGACAGACAAGGCCCCCAAAGACATGAGAGTGACTGGTCCCCAGATGGGCCTCCTGTCAGAGGGCAGCCACTGCTTTACATTCCAGAGGGACAGAAGGCCCAACAGGGACTGACTGTGAGCACACAGGAGTGGACAGAGGTAGTCAGAAAAGTTCTCCTCTGGCTCCCACCTCTGTGAGCTGGGGACTTCTCCAGGCTTCTGTCTCGCTGAACACCGTCCCACCAGCTCTCTGGAAGCCTGTTTTATTGAAAGGCACCTCACTCCCGCCTGGGCCCAGCTTGGTCTCTGGGTTCACACATCTCTTTGTGCTCTGATGCAAACCTGACTCACTCTTACTTCCAAAATGTGCTCTTACGTGAAGTCAAGCCTACTTCGACTGCCCCTATGGACTCCTGTGCTCCCTTCCCTCCCCATGAAGTCACTCGATCTCCTTCATTAATGCCACCAGCATTTCGAGGTCTCTGAGCCAGGTACAGGTTAACCTCTGCTTGCACTGGCATTTGGCCCTTGGTTCCAGATGTGTGCTCCAGCTAAGCCCAAGGTCCCTACTCCCCAAACAGAAGACAGAAGAGCGGGGAGTAGTAGCACCTGCGGGGCTCTCGCCTTACTCTAAGAAGAAACCAATTAATCAGCCAGCAGAATCCTTGTTTCTAGACAGAGTGCTTTCTTTCCTCAGTTCTGACAAGCTCTAGCTCACTGACTTCTCCCTCCTACATAGGATGCAAACACTATTTTTCTAAAATTAGAATGTTTGTTTTGACAAACTCAGAGGAATGCATTAGTTCAGAGCCTAAGCTTCCTCTGAACTTCTCTCCTGAGCATACTCTGGCCACCTGAAATGGACTAAAAGACTGTCTGATCCATTGGGATTGTCTGTGAAGTCCCCAGCTCCCCTCACCAGCATATTTATAGTCTCTTAGAATAGATTACATCTGCAGCTGACTAATTCCATCCATTATGTGTTGATTCAGGCTGCTTCCACTTGCTACAAGATCCTCCCCTTTAAGAGTATCAATTATCTCTTCTAAAAAATGGAGATAATGATTGAGGAGGATAATATTGATGGTGGTGGTGATGGTGATGGTGATCATCGTGATAACTGGCTTGTTTCATGGGATTATTGTCAAGGTGACTAAAATAATATACATGAAAATATAAACTGTAAAGTGCCACATTGAGCAGAAGTAGATGGATTTAACAGACAGTATGAAAGAATAAAGCAAAGGATGGATCAGGAATTAGGATGCTTACTATATGCAATACTGAGCATGTTACTTAATATTTCAAAGGGACTTTTCCTCCATGTGGAAAATGCGGGTAATAACCTTGACAGTCCTGCTGGTAGGACTGATGTGGAGCATAGGAGAATAATCTGGAAAGCCATTTGTGAACATAAAGCAGTATTCAGGTAACCAGACTCACCAAGAAAGTTAGAGATAATTAGTTTGGGACAACTAAACTCAACAAAGGCATCTGGGACGTGGGTAAATCATATCCCTTTATAAAGCAAAAGAATATTCTGCTGAATATAGTTTATTTGTCCAGAACACATTTAGATCTCAATTTTATTTGCAGGTCTGTATCAAGGTTAAGGTTAATTAATAGATCTTTGTTGAAGGAAGGAAGGAAAAAAGAAGGATAGAGGAAGGAAGAAGTGAGGGGGGAGAGAGAGAGGGAGGGAGGGAGGAAAGGAAGGAGGGAGGGAAGGAAGGAAAGAATAAATGAATGAGTGGTGCCGCAGGGTTTAGTGCAGACCTCACTGTGTCCTTACAGCATCAACTCCACGTGATATCTTCAAGTTCCCCTGTATAATTAGCTTCGTGGATTGTCACCAGGCAGCATAAATCTCTATTGGTATCTGAGTTATTGAAAAATCATTCTTATGACAAAATTTTATTAAGAAGTGTGACACATGTCCTATAGAGTTTCTGTTAATGGAGCATCAGTGAGTGAGATTCGTGCAGACCCAGGAATTTGCCAGGCACGCAGTCAATGGGCCCTGCCAGGGCCAGCCATGATCCAGCTGCCATCTCTTCCCTCCCAATCACTTCATTTTCTGCAGTCTGCTCACCTCCCACTTCGTGGAAAGTAATAACCACACAGTAGATCTTGCCTGCTGAGTCTGCCATTGGCAGCATCCTATCTGCTCCTCTCAGCCACAAATGAAGCTGGAGCTATTTTCTTGGGGGGGATGGCAGTTTCATAGCTGTCTTGCTTTTGAGGGAAGGTTGCCTCACATTCTGCTTTTCCTGCCTTGGTCAGGGAACCCTTTCATGTCTCCTTTCAAATCCCAAAGTTCTCCCTCCCTGATAATCCTCTGAATCCCACGCCATTGCACAACTGCTCTCAGTTACAGGATGCTGCTTTCAGAGTGTATTTTCTGGCCTGACCTTAACACTGTAAAAATTAATGGACTGAGATTTGTGTTCACTTCTTGAAGAACTTCTCTTTAAGAGCTGCTGTGGATGAGAGCCCAGTTCAATGGTGAAAATGATGACTAGCTTGGATGATGACCAATTCAGATAATTGGCCACAGACCTCTAATCTCACTGGCATCCCTCTGTCACACGGCAGGGAACCAGCCGATCATTCCATCAATACATTTATTTTGTCAGCTGTCACTGTGTGGCATCCACACGTCTCAGCTGGGCGACTTTGGCTGAGAAATGGAAACCTGCCAATATCACAATCATTTCATCCCTGTCACGTGCTTTTCTTGTCATATGGATTTTCAATGAATTTCTGTCTGGCTTGGCAAATCTAGGCCATGACCTTGCTTTTAGCTGCTGGGTCCCTTTAATTATTACTATCAATTCCAGCCAGCTGGAGTCACCACATTTCTAAACTATCTCAGCTCAGTGAGTTCCACCCATAAGATTTATTTTCGGTGCTATCTAATACCTTTCCCCACAGACACACACACACACACACACACACACACACATTCCAGTGCATATATGTTCATGTTCATCTAGTATCAGTTCACTATTTAGGTGGGTTATTTCTTCTCAGCATAGAATATGCAGATATAAACACAATGATTTATTCTTGTATGATTTTCATTCACAGTTTTTCCTCAACATAACTCTACTCCTATATCATAAAAGCTTAAGTTATTGATCATGTTGAAAAACAGCTAAATGATTGCCTGCTCAGAACTGATATTTGGGGATCCCTAGTAAGAACCCATAAGTTCCTAGATCATATGGACATCCTTGGAACAAAACAGTAAAAAAATTATTTCTCAGGGGAAGAAAAGCTCCCTCTTATTTTATTATCTTCATAGGAATGAAATGAGGGCATCACACTCTTCATGATGAAAGGATTATGGGATGGCCAGTTCTGCCTCTTTGATGGAAGGATCTACCAAAGTCCTCTTCTTTTGCAGAGCCCTTGCCTGCTGACCTTCATAAAAATAGCATGTCCGCCTATTGCACTCACTAGAGTGATTTTTGCCATGCGATTGCAGGCAGGGGGCCAAGGCATGAAGAGAGAAAGAATGTAAACCTTCAGGCCAGATCTGGATTCAAGTACTGCGTAATCTTGGACCACTTTCATCATCTGCAAAATAGGATTACATATTGGATTATCACTGAAGCCATGTTAAACAATTCACACATCTAAAGCCTAAGGAGAGAGCTTGTTATTCTGCAGTACCCTACATGTGTGTGGCTCCTTCTGCTGCTACTGCTGCTAGTTCAGTCGCATTACTAGCCTAGCATATGAGAGAGAATACTTCCAATGATCCTTCTCTCCTGAGAGCTCTCAAAACAACAATGCAACGATAGAGAGGCTACTAGTTAATTTCTTAGCAACATGATGATGAACCTCCCCCACAAATATTGTTACACACTTAAAAGGTGACATATTCCACCACCTCCCTAGACATAACAAAATTCTAGCAGAGGAGATGTAATTGAAAATGGTGGGAATTATCTCCTAAAGGATAAGTCATTACCTCTTGCCTTCTGCTTCCTCCATCTTTTTGCCTGGAGCACCAATGTCGAGACCAGCGCTCTAGCAGCCGCGTTAGCTTCTAGACAGATTCGCGGGGCTAGGAACACAGAGGAGGAGCTTCTGACACCCTCCCACCATGGCTCATCACCCTTGGAATGCTTCTTCCTGAACTTCTTTCACATACCTTAGGAATACGCCTTCTTCTCCTGCCAACCACTAGGGTATTTGCAAAATTTCTCTTATATGGAGACAAGCTAGTTTGTGCAACTGAATTCTCCATGTTTCTCTTGCACATTCAACTCAATGATCTGCCATTGGCCTGGCCTATTTCTTCATCCCAGTCACAATGAAAGCGATTTGGGGGTATTTTTTGGGGGAGGGATGCTGGAGGGAGTACCTGCATTCTGCATTTCCTACTTCGATCAGGGTGATGTTTTACTGTTTCTCATCTCTTTCTTTACATTATTTTAATACTGCACAATTACCCCCGCATGCCTAGTGCTCCAGACTCCATGCTAGTGCACAATACTCCTATATTAAAGACTAAATAAGCTTCCATTTTTTTCCTTCTCTTTTTTTCCTTCAAGATTCAAAATCTCAGGGCAGCTGAGCTTGGATCAGATGCCCACTTTGGCTCTACCGGGTATAAGCATCCCCATAACATCTCCTGAATAGGATCTACCTGTGGGATGAAAAAGGCACCATCCCAGGAGAAACTAAGATACTTCTCATCAAGCTTTGCTACAAGCAGCTGGTCACGTCCAGTCCACAGCGGAGCAGAGGCCAGAGCAGTTGCAATCACGAGGGCCAGGATCTCTGATGGTCAAAAGGCATAACCAACACTTTCATCATGGGATGACCCTGGCAGGGGGATGAGGAGTGTAGTATAGAAGCAAGTTTGGAGTCGTTTCAGTCAACATTTATTGCAAATCTATCGGATGCCAGGTCTGTCAGTTCAGCTTTCCATCACCGTGACAAATACCTCAGGTAATCAGCTTAATGAGTAGGAAAAGGTTGATTTTGGCTCACGGTTTTGGAAATTTCAGTCCATTGTTGGTTGGCTTGTTCGGGGTGCTGTAAAGGAGCAACACATCATGGGGGGTGTTCAGTGGAGCAAATCCACTGATCTCATGGCCAAGCTGGAGAAAGAGAGGGTGTGGGAAAGGGGCCCTGCAGCTCCCTTCAAGGCCATGACCCCCAGAACCTAAGAGCCTCCCACTGTGCTCCACCTCTTAAGGTTGCAGTACTACTAAGGTGGAAACCAAGCCTCTAATGCATGCATGGACTTTCGGGGTATACTAAGTACAGACGACAACAGCAGGCTTGTTGGACACACAGAGGTACATGAGTCATTGTATTTCCTGGTGCCTACAACCCAGAGAGGGTACACAAGTTGGCGAGTACACGAGAAACACAAAACGGAGATATGAGTGAGTTTATAGAAGCACATAGGGCAGCGTGAGACCCAAGGATGGAAGACTCGGGAAGAGGAGCAGGGTGCAGAACGAAGTATACATGAGTGTTAACTTTGCAAGGAAATGGGAGGTGAGCAAAGCAGGAAAGGAAGCAGAGGCAGGAGTAGGCGGGAGAAGTGGAGGGTGCGGAGAGCAAGGCCTGTCCGGGGATGTGCAGGATACAGGGCCTGATCCACGGAGGCCAAAGTGAGAGGAAACAAAGAGGGAGATGGAGAAGGTGCTGCAGAAAAGGGCCAAGAGCAGACCACAGAGAAGCTCGGCTATGGAGCAGAGTTTGGAACGTGGCCTGCAACCAAGGCAGGGCCACTGAAGCAGTGTAATCACGGAGAGAGGCGCGATGGAATACGCATCTTAGGATGATTAGAGTGATTACTCGGGGCGGGAAATAGATGGCGAGGGAAGGCAGAAGAATCAAGGCGCAGTGAACAATTAGGGGCCTATTGGCATAATATAAGCTAAAAATAATGGCTTCCTGAACTGAGAAGAACATCGCTTTACTGAAAAAGCACAGCAATCGTCTCCTTCTGGCCAGTTCTTATTTTGTTCCCCAATGAAAGCCAAAAGCATAATGTTAAATCACAGGCATCTCTGCATGGATCCAGAGGAACAGAGGCCAAGTGTACAGATTGCTGGGGACCTCACTCGGTACAGGAGTGGAGCATCAAAAAATTAGCAGTTAGCATAGTGCTTCTACGACTGTCTCTCTGGGATCCCAGTGGTTTCCAACAAGCCCACCCTTGGCCAGCACCTGGAAAGTTGGCAACTCAAAGTGGCATTGCCAATGATATTGGCGTTCTGGATGAATGAGGAAGGGAATGAATGAGCGAATGCACAATTTTATCAGTTAATTGCACTTCTGGATGAGATCCAGCCTGGTTTCTATTGTTAAGCTTTAGAGTAAGAGAGGTTTTCCCCATTTCCCATCCCTGCCAGTCTTTTTTTAAGTTGTTCTTCAAAGAATCAGAAAGTATTATTGAACCATCCCTATTTCTTTGCTCTGCTCAAAGAGCTGAGCAATTATCTTTCATCAGAAATAGTATCTGGGACGGATGGGAGACAACCTATAGCCTCGTTTTAAATGTTCTTATGGTCTTTCACTGACAGTGGAGGAGGATAATTTAGGAAATGTATTTTTGGAAATGCTGTAAATGCAGAATAAAAGTTGAGCAGATAGATAACACTATCTTAAACTTGAATTATCAACACCTTGTTACTCTATAAAAACCTTCACTAAGCTGTCAGCATTCATGTGGAGCCCTGTGAGAAGATTTTTTTTTTTCCAGAAATGGCAGTTGTCCTGGTGGGAATGAATTCAGCAAAAGAAATAGTGTGCCCTATGCTTAATTTAGTCAGTGTTTATGTATATGCTAAATTGTCAATTATGCTTTTATTTCCTTCCCATCGTGCTTCTTAATTTTCTGAAAGAAGCAAAAGCAAGTTTACACATTAAGTACTTGTGCAGAATTCTCAAACAGATGTTGACCTGAGTCTCATATTCTCTGAATGCTAAGAACTCTCAGCCACACTTCATTTGCCCTCCCACTGGGATCAAAGAAATACCTTAGCACCTGTTGGGTCTGAGATGCTCCAGGGAACTTCAGGGCCTTCCTGCCTCACAGGACAGGGCCATCGAGGGCTTGATCCTAAAACAGCAGCTCTAACGCATGCTCATTCAGGCATCTGTGAACAACGTCACACGCACTAGGATGGCTGCTACCAAATGAAATGGAAAAGAAGGGAAGAAGAAATCCCAGCAAAGATGTAAAAGACCTGGAGCACTTGCTCACCGTTAGTAGAATGTGAAATGGAGCGCCCTTCATGGAAAACAGTACGGCAATTCCTAAAACCAAAGACAAAATAATTAGAAAATAGAAATAACAGTCCCGCAATTCCACTTCTGGGTGTGTATCCAAAATAATTGACAGCCCAGTTTCACAAAAACCTTTGAACGCTCTTATCTTCACCTGTGTTCAGAGCAGTGTGGTTCACAATGACCTAACTGAAAGCAATCCCAATCCATATCAGTAGATGAACAGACAAAGTTCGACACTCTATGGTCATTCAATTGCATAATACTTAGTTATGGAAAGAAGAAAATTTTGTCACATACCATGCATGATCCAGATGCCACTCAAGGACATTATCCCAAGAGAAATAAATTAAGACAATCATGAGAAGGCAAACCCTAAGTGGTTCTACACTACTTGACTAGCTAGCTAGCGGGGTCAAGTCTAGGGAAACACAGAGGAGCGGGGAGGTCACCAGGGCCTGGACAGTGATGGGAGGAGCGGGGAGGTCACCAGGGCCTGGGCAGTGATGGGAATGGACTTATTATTTCATGAGCAGAGTTTCTGTTTCGCACAATAAAAGGGGCTGTAGTGATGGATGGTGTGGTAGATACACAACAGCATAAATGTGTTTAATCCCAATGAAACTGGACACTTAGCGTGGTAAATTTTATTTATGTACATTTTAACACAATTAAAATAGAAGCATTATGGGTCTGAAAGGGAATGGAAGTACTGGACGGCTCGCCGATGCACACAGTGACAGGACTATTTTTTTCACCTAGGTGGAGAGCCGCCCTGTCCTTCATCTTCCTTTCCCACCTCAGCCCTCTCACGCCCCTCTGCTCTGCTACCTCGGGCTGGACAGAGATCACCCTGAAATCTCACCAGCCTGAATGACCTGAGCTCTGATCTCCTGGTCTTAGGTAGCTTTGTGCTGCTCTAACAAAACTATCTGAGGCTACATGCTTTAGAAAGGAAAGTAATTTATTTGGGCCCAGGCGCGTGGCATCGACACTGGCTTGGGGGAGGGCCTCAGAGCAGGCAGCACTGCAGGGCGGGACTATGTGAGAGAGCAAGGGGTTCCGGGTGAGAAAGGAAGTAGAACAACAAGTCGAGGTGGGCAAAGGTACTCTGTAGCAAATTATTCTGTGGCCACCAGTCTAGCCAGTGTGACCTAGCCCACTTCTGACAGACCGGCATCAGCCCCTTCTGAGGACACTGTCCCGAGTTCTAATCATTTCCCACTAAGCTCACCTCTTAAAGGCCCCTCTGCCTCTCAGTACCACTGGAGCACCAACCCTCCAGTATGAGGGCCCTTATGGGACAAACTATGTCTAAACCATAGCTCCGAGTTCTCCCACCACTAAGACCACTTATCACCAAGATTTCAGGCATCCTTTAGTTTACAGCCAGCCCAAAAAAACAGGCACAGACTTCCTTCCACAGGAGAAATCTTTCTCATTTTCACTTTTCCCTCCAGGTCTCAGAAGACACTCTTTCTCTCCCAAATGCACCCTCCTTCATTCTAATTATAATTAATAGCACCACTCCGATTCATTCCAAAGCCCTGGACCCAACCTGAGTCTTGCCTGCCTCTCCCTTAAATTTCGCCCTCAAGCTGAGTCTTTTCATTTCAATCATCAAATCATAGGTGGACTCAGCATCCAGCACCCAGCCCTTCCCAAGTGCTGTGCTCAGTCTTCATCACAGCCCGGTGGGGCCTCAACTCCTCCACTCTCTAGATGTTTACACTGCCATTTAAACACTCTTTTAGAAGCACACATATATAATCATGATACTCTCCTGCTTAAAAACGTTAGCCTAGGGTGCTTCATATCTGTAATCCCAGCACTCTGGGAGGATGAGGCAGGAAGGCTGCCAGTTTGAATACAACCTGGAATACTCCACAATTTAGCAAGACACTGTCTCAAAAAAAAAAAAAAAAGGAACAAATAACAGCTGGACATATAGCTCAGTGAGAAGGGCCTTGGTTCAATCTAATACTAAAAAGAAGAAGAAGAAGGAGGAGAATAAGAAGGGGGAGGGGGAGCCTTTCTTTGCCAAGGATCCTCATTTGAAAAGAACTCTCCCAAATTTCCAAGGCAGAGTGGTCCACTTTCAAATCCCTCTGAAGATAAAAATCAATGCCTGACCTTTCCTCAGTTGTTCAACCCTGGGCAGCCCAGGTATAACAGTAAGGATAAAGACATGTTGGAAGAAGGCAGCCATGAAAGACAGAATTCTAAAGATGAAGCCCCAAGACCCTGTCCCTTTGTTATTGAATCCAAGATTCATCCAGGGCCTGTTGGGAGGGGATTTTGCAGATGTCACTAAAGTCCTAAATCAGTTAACCTACAAGTTTGAAGAATATCAGGGTGGCCTGACCTATTGCCCCTGGAAACGTAGAGATGCCACTGACTTGGAGCAGGGGGCCAATGCCAAAATGATGAGCAGAAGGAGGATCCCGGGATTGCTGATAGCTTTGGAGATGAAGGGGACATTTCAAGACCCAACGGGCAGCCTCCAGGAGCAGGGAGGGACTCCTGCCCTGTCAGCCAGGACATCCAAGTGCCAGGAGGAACCTGGAAGTGCTTCCCTTTTAGATTGTGCACACAATCCCAATCTAGTTAACAGCTTGATTTTGGCCTTGGGACACCCTGAGCAGAGAACCCAGCCAAGCCCACCAGACTTCTGACCTAAAATTTTGCAGGATAGTAAATAGCAGTATGTTTAAGGTGCTAAAGTTCTCACGGTTTGTCGCACAGCAATAGGACTTGAATACAGCTGCTGTTTGTCACAACTCAGGGAGCTGGCAGAGGGGTGGCCTTCTGGAAAGGGAGGGTGTGCTGAGCAGACAGTTCCATTTCCTGGTGGCCCACCAACCCTCTCAACACAGTCCTGGTCACTTCCACCAGTTTTCTCTTACTTCCTCTGCTTTTTAATTGACTCGCTTGAAACATTATGGGAAGACTTTTCAAAAAGAAGCATTAAAATTGCTACCACTCTTATCCTAATCTAGATATATTTGTGCCACAAAGTCTAGCACCATCTTTTGCATACATCACTATGTACAGTTGTAATAATATTTTTTTCAAGAGTATAGAAATATTTTTCCCATAATTTTATTGATAAACAAATAGCAATGAGACAGTTTCAAATCAATTTGGTAGGACAGTTTCAATAATTCACACAGTTGTAATAATCTTAATAAATTCATTCAACTGTTCCTAGCTCTCTCCCTGTCCCTCCCTACTCCCCTCTCCTTACAGTACAGCTATGAACTAGTATCTATACCATCTGCTAACTCTGATTTAATAACAAAATCTTTTTGAAATCAGCTAGAACAAGATCTGAGTCTCAGGAGCTGTGTGACGCCTCTCTACATGACAGGTAAGTAGTTGGTGGTGGAAAATGGGTACTACAGTGCCTGTCACATGGATACTAGACTGTCAGCCCCCACTTAGCACTCCTGTGAGGATTAAACAATGCCCATCACTTCCTTGGCAGGCGCCTGGTTCAAAAATCTCTTCTCAGCAAATGAAAGCCATTACTATTGTAAAAGAGATGGATACAGGCAGGCCTGTAAAATTAGGGACATTAAACTAGACTGGCACAGGCTAGGTGCCCACAGCAGTTTGATTTGGTAATGGCTTTGAATCTAGCCAGGTCTGAACAATTGCTCTCCCTCCATGAGAGTTCGTCGCTCTGCCATGTAAACCCCTCCAAGCTACCTGCAGCTACTCATTCTCGAGCTAGTGAGTTAGCGACACTCGGTTGGTTAGGAAGAGAGAAAAGGAATGCAGATAGGAGGCCTTGTGGGCAGCTCTTCTTTCAAGTACCATTTCACAGAGTCCAGCCCAAGAGTTTGTGCGCTCCGCTTGCAAGATAAAGAGACATCCCCTGGCCAGGGGCTGATCCCAGCAGCTATGATTGCTAGATCCTTGAGGAATGTCGGAGTCGAGTTCCTGGAAATGTCAGAAGCAAAATAGGGTGGATTGAATGGGCTCACAGAAGTACAGAATGGAGCTATAATTGCTCTTTATCTGAGTACCAAAAATAAAAGGTTAGAAAACACAGCAGAGCCTTTGCCATCAGCTGCTCTCAGAATACTAGCAGCTTCTGGGGCATGAAGTAGTTCCAGAAAGTTTTTAGAGCATTTGGGGAAGTTGTTTCTCAGAGAGGTTCTCTATCCAAGTAGGGAGGTTCCTTTGCCTGACAGGGAGAATAACTAATAATAAAACTAAGTGAGCTTCTCAAAGTATGACCCCTGAACCACAGCTTCAGGATCACCTGGGAACTTGTTAGCAAGAATATCTTACTCAGCTAAGACAAAATGCCTGACACTCATAATTTAAAGGGGGAGAAGGGCTGGCCAAATGGCTCAGCAGATTGAAGGGCCTGCAAGCAGGCACAGGGGCCGGGGGTTTGATCCTCAGGCCTGCCCTGCTGGCCCCATCCCCTGGGCACACTGAGAAGGCAATTGAGACTGGGTGTGGTGGTGCATGCCTGTAGCCCCTGCTCTTGGGAGGCTATAAACAGGTGGATCACTACGAGTCCAATCTAGTAGTGAGACCCTGAACACTCTGTAGACCCTTCCTGAAAATACAAAAAATAAAAATAAAAATAAAGGAGGAGAGATTTACTTGGCTCAGTGGATTAAGTTCAAAGTTGGCTTTCTTCAAGGCTAGGTGGAAAAAGCTATCCAACCCAGTGAAGCCAGTGAGCAGAGAGAGAAGGGAAGACTGGGAATACTACAAGAATGCTATACCCTTCCAGATCATGCCTATGTGGACTCATCTTCAAACAGGCTCCACTTAACTGACCGCACATTTAGCTACTGTGTTTATCTGTGGATGACTCCACTAATGAGTGCAGTGCCCCATGACCGAATCATCTTCCATACTCATGGACTTCCGGGGGACATTTTAGATCTAAAGCATAACAGGATCCACCCTAGACCTACTGTTCTAAGTGTAAAATATTCACCCGGAGACTCAAGCGTTGAAGGCAAGGTCATCTATGCAGTAGATTTCAAGAATTGTCTTTGGAGATACAAGTGGATCTTAAGGACTCTGATCTCATCAATGAATTAGTCTCTCAGTGAGTCCATACTTTGATGGCACTGCTGGAGTTGGTAAAAAGTTTAGGAAGTGAGATGTAGTTAGAGAAAACAACACATTCAGAGGAGGCCATGGAAGAGTGAGTCTTGTTTCCTGCTTCTTCCTTTCTTTCAGTTTGCTTCCCAGCTGCTGTGGAGTGAATAGCTTTACTCCAACACATCCTCCCACCACAAGCATCTGTCTCACCAAAGGCCTAGAAACAATGGAACCAAATGTTATGTGGACTAAACCTTCTGTAACTGTGAGCCAAAATTTTCAAGGGAATTGAGACTGGGCCTGTTTGAAGGTGGATCCACATGATCTGGAAGAGTATAGCATTCTGTAGTCTGTAGTATTCCCAGACTTCCCTTCTCTCTCTGCTCACTGGCCTCATTGGGTTGGATAGCTTTTTCCACCTAGCCTTTGTGATTTTCTCTCAAGGATGGGAAGCTCACTAACACATCATTCTGAATCAAAACTCATGTGGTAAAGTACAGCCTTATGTGCCCTCCAGGAAATTCTGATGCACACTCAAATTTGAGCACCAGAGTCTAGATAGCCATGGATTTTAGCGGTTCAGCACTGAACTCTGGTCAGGTTAGCACCAGAGGTAGGAGGCAGGAAGAACAGATAGAGATTACAAAGTCTGAAGATGCTACTGCATTGAGGGTAGGAGCAGGGACATAATTCCCTGAAAAAGTTCAAAACTGAGCCTACATAAAATTCTATTCAAGCCCTGGTTAAGAAAACTACTGTAGAATTTAGAAAGCAGGTGCTTTCCTTTTCATATACCTTTGTGAGGAAACCTTTGTGTTCAACTTTGATTTGTACCCTACCTCTCCAACCAATCCACTAATGGTGACAAAAGCAGGGCCTCACTACACTTAGGGGTTAGAGTCCTGGCCTATCATTTTCTAGATGTATCCTTAGGACCACTCCCCACTGGAGAGCAGCAAACACTGGGCATTTGCAATCAGGTCTGCTACTCTTTCCCTCATAGAAAAGTAAGAATCAGGCTGGTGGAGAAGTCACTCCAAAACCACCACTGAAAGAAGATAGATATATATGTATTATGGCAGTGATTAGATGCTCAATGTTTATCCAACAAGCGTACACCCATCTGATGCCCACATATCACATTCCCTCCAAACCAAACACTTTTTCCTTAAGCTTTTACAAATGCTTGTCTTTCCACTTAGAATGCCCTTTTCCAGCACCAACTACTTACGCATCATGTAGACAGGAATTGCCTGGATTCCTTATCAACACCTGTAACCATCTTTTCCATTTTCGCTTTCATACTTGATTGTGCCTACTAAACACTAAGTTTAAGTGTATCCACTGTGTGTTAGTCAGATTTGCATTACTACAATTAAATACTGAGACAACGAACCTGATAGATAAAAGGTTATTCATTTCACTCTGGTGAGTTCCAAGTCCAAACAGCTTAGCATGGACTGGTAAGAGACAACCCTTTACTATATCACTTGACAGTACTAATGACAATGGAGTGAGTGTGTGTTAGAGCAAAATTATCAGATAATTGACCCAAGGACAGAGAAGTGGGATGAGTGGGGCACCACGTTCTTTTCTGATGGCATCCTCCAATGAGGTAAGGATCTCTGTTTCCAAGTTCACCCTCCTGAAGATCAATCCTTTATATATAGACAGCCAGATTATGACCCAGACCGTAACAGGTATACAGCTAGGGGTTGGAGTCCTGGCCTATCATTTTCTAGATGTATCCCTAGGATCACTCCCCATGGGAGAACAGCAAACACTGGGCTTTAGCAAACAGGTCAGCTACACTTTTCCCTCATGGAAGATTATGAAGTAGGCTGGTGGAGAGGTCATTCCAAAACCACCACTGAAAGAAGACAGATATATATGTATGATGGCAATGGTTAGACACTCAGTGTTTATCTAACTGGCTAAATCTACACAGAACATTGAAGTGAAAAGCTGAGTCTCTACTCAATGCTGAGTTGATAGGCTAAGACTATGCTCAGCATTGTGGTGACAGTTTACCTTCTACAGACAGTGTTCATGGGACAAGCAAAGTCCACACTCAGAGTTGAGGTAGATGTTGTCTCTGCTCAGTGCTAATGTGGTAGGGTAAATTTACACTCAGCCTTGAGGTGATAGGCGAAGTCTATGTTCCGGGTCGAATTCAACAGGTAGGCCTACTGATAAATGTGACAGTGTGAGAACCCAGAGAGAAAGTCTCTGTCAGCCTGGGGATTCATGCAAGGTGTGACAGTTAATCTTGATTGTCCACATGACTGGATCAGGACACTCCTGGCAGGTTAGTAGAGTGTACTTTGGAGTGAGTGATTCTGTGTGGTATTTCTAGAGATGGTGGTCACATAAGCCAGTGCAGTGAGGGAAGAAGATTGTCCGGATTATGTGTGGCACCATTCAATAGTCTTGCACCCAGGGTGAAACCAAAAAAAAAAGAAGAGGGAGGAAGTAGGTCTGTGCTTACATCCTCAAGGCTGCTTGAGCTGGTGCACTTTCGGTCCTTACTGTTACCTGTGGACATAAGCCCCCAGTTACTGCAGTTTTTCCAGGAAAACTCACACCGGAGGCTCTCTGGGAAGTTTCCAGATCTTCAGCACAGACTGGCTCTGTATCTTTGTGCCTTCTTGTTCAGCTTCTGTAACTGAGCAGCTACCATGTCCTCTGGCTCTCCAGTACCCAAAGGTCTATTGTGGACTCTCTCATCTCCAGTCTTTGAAGTTTATTGAATAAATTCCCTGGCATAATTGAACATTAATATATTCTACTGATTCTGTTCCTCTAGAGAACCCTAACCAATGTCCTAAGAAAAGGCCCTCAAATGAGATTTAAAGTACCTTGGGAAGTAAATAATCTGAAGAAAGGCAGGAACATGAGCAGAGACCAGAAATTGCCCAACAGCATGGCCATCAGGATAATGACAGTAGTCTGATTGCTGGGAGATGCTTCGTAGAAAGTCAAAGGACATGATGAAATTTCAGGCTGAAATGTTCAGTGGAGGTCAGATTGCAGAGTACCTTGCTCGTCATAAGGAGTTTAGAATTTGGAGAGGAATTATTGAAAATGCTATGCCCTAGCCTACTATAATCAGAGTTACTATACAAAAATAACAGTAAGCAGCACTTACTGGGTGTTTTAATGAGATAGGAATTATTCTCATGATTGTCTATATGTATTAATTCATTTAATTCTTGACAATTCCTTGGGAGATCATGAACTGATTCATAGGTAAGTAAAGTGAGGCAGAAAGAAATTAAATAATGTGACCAAGATCACATAGCTGATAAGTGATAAGATTTGAAGGCAGGAAGTCTGGCTGTGAAACTGACATGTTCAACACCAACCACCAACACCGTACTGTACTCCTCTCATTTGTATTACTTCAGCTTTTTATATCTGGGCCAAATTATGGAAATTTTATGAAGGAGTGCTGGTCAATTCTTTCCAAGGATTTGGAGTAAGTTAGAGGTTGCTTTCTCAAAGTCAAGTTATTTTGAGAAAAACTCTCTGGCTCCAATTTGGTCTCTGAAGCATGAGGAAAGGTGATTCCCCACGGAGTTGATAAGAAGTGATAAAAATACACACAGGACACAGCCTCAGACACGACACAACCAGCGCTTGCCAAGTGTGATGGGCTTTCAGTGTTGCATTTCATATGGGGATAAAAGCTTTTCCCATTCTTCTCCTGTCAGAGATTGTGAAAGCAAGTAGGAGAATATGTTTTTGGGGTGGATATGCATTTTACACTGGACTCGCTGGGTAGATTTCCAAAGCAAACCTGATTTGGAATATTTAGTTGAGTTAAACTGGTGGGGATTACATGATGTCTTTGGAAAAAGGAGGAGACAAGAAAGGAGGAAGGGAGATGTGAATGCTCCATTATGGGAACATCATTCTAGGACATTTTGCTCAGAAACATATAAGGTTCCATTAATCCCGCCAACTTTTAAGAACCAAGTGACACTCTGACATCACTAATGACATCAGACTGACTCATCAACTCAATTCATTTATTTAAATGCTGTCCAAAAAGCTGGTGAAAAGTCCTAAATGAAGACAACTGGTATCAGCCCTAACTACTAGTAACAAAACACACCGAGTAGAGAAGTTTGATTCACTTAAGGCAGGAAGTTTTCACCTGGGTTTGTAATCATAAATTTGGATGGAAAAAGCAAATCACATCTTCAGTTTTTCCCATATTTCTGCTATTTCCTCCAATTATGAAGACAGGCAGCAAACTGCAGTAGACTTTGCATTACTTAAGATTTTATTCTAAGGAAAAATCACAAATATTTTCATATCACATCACGCTTGTGCTGATATCACAAAATATTAATTATGCTCATACTGGCTTCAAATTAGGCTCACAATTAGGTCCACAGCTAGAACTTGTTACTTAATGTGTTAATAAAGAAACCAACCCATGACTGTATCACAAATTTAGTTTTGCAATAATTGTGATAAGTAGTTTAAACATAATTACTTTCTTCTTTAAGCTGAGTTATTTTGTTCTTTGCAGCAGCACTCTGAGGAGGGGTCTGAGGGCTTTCCAGACTGCCAGGAGTATGTGGGAAAAAGGGGAACAATAAACCTGAAGCCCCCAAGCCCAAAGTATAGGACTTGGCTTTGCAGAATGTGCCCATAGTCTTAAGTAGAGAAAGAGACTCTGTGCCTTGGTGAAAAAGAAAAGAAACCCAACAGGGAAGGTATAAAGGTGTGTTACTCTACTTCTTCTTTGCTGTAACTGAGTACCACAGACTGAGTAATCTATAAAACATAAGGGTCTATGTAGAGCATGGTTCTAAAGGCTGAGAAGTTCAAGACTGGGTGGCCGCATTTGGTGAAGTCTCTCTTGCTGACAGGCACTCTCAGCAGTGTTCTAGGGCGCCACATGACGAGAGAGAGGAAGCATGCCAGAGTGCTGGATCTTATAACAAATTTACTCCCTCTAACATCCGCTTATCCATGAATGGGATGGGTGAGTCCACTCACGGGGTCAGAGTCCTCATAATCACCTTACAGTCCACTTGCTCCCACCCTTTATGTACTTCATAGTGGGGATTAACTTTCAACATATGTTTGGGGGTCCATTCGAACCACAGCAAAAAGGAACTAATTTTATGCAACACCATGCCTCACTAGAAAACAATCTCAAACAGTCCTAATGGTGCTTATCATGTGACAACCTTTCCCCCTATTTTATAGATGAGACAACTGTGGCTCAGACAATTGTATCTATGCTACCAGAAAATGAAAGAGCTTGGTCCAACTTAAACTCCAATCAGTTTGACTTTCTACCTTTGACCAATACAATGACGATGAGATTAACATCTCCAGAACCACAGGACAAAGAAGAGGCCAAGGCATCCACCTGAGAAGCCTCTTGGAGTGGCCATGAAGGTGTGAGACCAGATGTCTCCTTAAAGAACATGTTGGAAAGAGTCTAGCCTCTCTACATTAGCTCTGTGCGACTTCAACTCTGAGCTTGCACACTGCCGTGCTGGCATTGTGCTCTGAGTGCTCCGCTGTCCTATCCCTGCTCTTTCTCTCCTTGAGCCTTTCCAGAGATCTGCCTCAATAAGTTGCTTGCAGATCAAATCCCCTCTTGGAACTTGCTTCTTTGGGGACCGAAATTAGCATGCTGTCTTTATTAATCACTTTCTCACTTCTGAGACAAAATACTTGACACTCATAACTTAAAGGAAAAGACATTTAATTCGGTTTATGGTTCAGGGAAGTTCTTTCAGTCCATGGTTGGATGACTGGCTGGGAAGCAGAATGGAGGTATAAAGGACCAAACACAGACAGAACCCAACACCATGCCTTTGTGACCTACACAGACATAGCCACAAGTGTGCTCCACCAATCCCCAAGACAAATCACAAAGCCAGCCAGTTTGAAACTCTACCCCGATTGCCTCACCACTGGAATCTGAGAAAAGCTGCACTCCTAGTTCTCTGTGCTGAGCATCTGATGGAGGATGTGTTTCTTGTAACATTTTTACAAATCAGAAAGGAACACCAGCAATCCCCACCCAAAGACTACTCATGGGGGGGGGCAGGGGACAAGATAGTTCAGCAGTCTAAAGTACCTGCTTAGGCAAGCTTAGGCAAGTGCAGCAACCGTGGTTCAATCCCTACCACCACATGCCATGCTAGCCCCACCCCCAGGGGGGGACTGAGCTGGCCATAAAAGCAAAAAAGACCACCCATGGGGAGTAGTTCTTGAGGAAATTGACAGGCCATGGGGTAAAATTTTTAAGGCTTAAGAAACAGGGCAATCCTATTGAAAGTCAAGATAATGGTTACATTTGATAGTGGTGATAAATGGTGATGGGCACAAGAGGACCATTTCAGGGAAATGTTCAAGCCGCAGGAACAGTGCTAGCAAAGTTCTCTGTCTTGACCTAGGACCTGATAAAACAAGTGTACTATTTACGACAATTCATTAAGGTGACCACTTATGATGGCTGCAGTTTCTTCCATCTTTTTTTTTATTTTTTAGAAAGTACTCAAAAAATAGGTACATAATAGCATCTCGCACCTATCTCATGCAGTGGGATTTGAGAGGCTTATCTCTGCAGTGGTAAGATAAATTACTAGTGTGGGAAATCCTATAGTCTACCCAAGGCTTCCAGGGATCTCTGATTTGATAGCTGTGGTTCTTAACAGAGGAGGCTTGAGGCTGTTTATCTTGGGTCCTGAGTTGCTAACAGAGGTTCTAGACCTACCTGATATATATGCCTTGGATAGCCAAACTCCAGCTAAATAAATAAGTGACTCTTCTATCTTGACATTTGGGATATGTCAGAAAGAGAAGAAATAGAGAGTTCTACAATCCTTTCTATTGCCTGTGGCAGGATTCAGTGCTTGACTTTGAAAGAATGATGTATAGCTCGCAGTGAGAATGAATCTGCCCAGGTGGAGAAATGTAGATATATGTTTGACAAATCAATTCCCTTTCTGGGAGGAGGAGTGGAGAGGCTCCTGCAGAGGTCAGGCTGCTCAATTACCCAGAAGCAAAGCAGGAGGGAGGAGGTTCCTGCAAAACTGAGGGGCCTCCCTGGGCTAGGGCTGGCCCAGGCACCTGCTGGCATCACATAGTGATCTGGGAACTACTAGAGGAGCCTCTGAAATTAATGGCACACTTGCCTCCTGTGCAGAGCTGGCCTCTGCTGTCAGTCTCACAGGCTCGGCCGCAGAGCTTGCTGATCAACCACTAGTGCTCCTTTCAGGTCAGAGGAGCCTGCACAACACTTGTTTTTGCCTATTCCTTCTGCCAATTTTCTGCCCTCTCGCCATCCCAGGTGTTTCTCCCTTTAGTGACCCTGACTGGGGTCTTTAACTCCTTCCTTGCAGTAATAGAGACCAAGATGCTGTGTCTATTACTGTGGCCAGGCCTTTAAAAAGCTGCGAACCTGGCCTTTGCGTTGTGCAGAGTTGGGAATCCGAATCGGGGACACTGGCAAGTCCTAAGCACATCTCAGGCCCTGACTGCTCATCTCTCTGGGATTTCTCTGATTGCTTCGTGAGGAGGGATGGCTAGTTCACAAGCTACAGTTTAATCACTGGCACATGATTATCACCAGTTCAGCATCCTCAGGCGCCCCAATTCTGATCTGACCTTTGTCTAGATTCAGTGCCCAAAGCTACACCATGGTCCAGATGGCATCCCACAGGGCAAAGAGCATCCACACCACCACCACCATTTGCTCATGCTTAGCTGCTCTTAGTGCAGCCTGAGAATCCACTGTTGTTTTTTGCTTGTTTATTTGTTTTGTTTTGCTTTGTCTTAGTAGTGGCACTAAGGATTAAACCTGGGGTTTTACATTGAGTAGCATATCCAGACTTTTTAATTTTTTTAAAAAAAATTCGAGACATGATTTCATGAAGGCGATATGTTGAACAATATGACCCAGATTCCCAGAGCGCTGGGACTACAGGAACCTACCAGTATCCTGGAGTCCACTGGATCTTCTATCAGTTTTGTGTTTTTCTCCCAATCTACCTCCCTGCTTCTCAGCACACAGCCAGTGACCCACGAGCTCTGGTCCGTGGCCTACTTGCTCAGTGGCACTGTGCAGAATTCTGAGTCTTCCTCCTCTGCTTAATTGCACTCTGCTCCAGACTGGGGTCTACCCTGCCGTGAGTCATGTTGCTGACTCTCCCTCTGAATACACCCCAACACAGAGGGAAAAGGTGGGGTTTCCCCACGCCGTGGGCCCAGGATGAACTTGGGGCTCTCAACAACACCTCCACGTTTTTCAATGAACAACTTTCAAGACCTTAAGATCTCTCATCCTGTTTCTGAAAATTTAATTCACTATAGCTACGTGTAATTTAATCACTTATTTTAGAGCTTTAGGGCACATAATTGGATTCCTTTTAAGCCTTGGCTAATACTACACTTGCCAGTATTGACTCTGGATTGGCCCTCTTCTGACTTATTCCATTAACATACATTTATTTATTTATTTATTTATTTATTCAATATTTTAAAACCTAGTGAAGACTCATGGATCCAGAATTGAACCACAAAATGAGATAATTAAAAACCCTATATTTTTGTATCCATTGCTCATCCCATTCCACCGGTCTGCAGCTGGGAGCAGTAAAAGGAGTATTGCTATATTAGCTACTTTCCCATCAAGGGGACAAAATTCAGTCCATGGTCTGCCGCCTCCAAGGCAGAAACAGTGTAGTAGAAGAGTGTGGTAGAGGAGAGGGGGCCAGCCCACAGCAAG